>DWRB01000031.1:0-59343 GCA_018250355.1 Bolla brennus | reverse complement strand
TGATGTTCCATACCATACTTCATTAATAAAATATGATTTTTTAATAAGGACTTTCCTTCTTCAAGATTGTCCGGCGTTAACGAATCAACTATTTGCTCTATAGATTTCATCTTTCTCCCCCTATATAAAAAAGCATTTTAACAGTAATTATACCAAAAACTGTTAAAATACTTTTTCTATTTTTTCATATAAGGAGCTAATACTCTCAAAATTTCTTCCTTATCCTTCTTTAACTCAAGTGATGTTAACATATCCATCGTTCGTGGTCTAGGTAATTTCACTTGTACCTCACCAACTATTGATGCTGGTCTTTGAGATAAAATAAAGACGCGATCCGAAAGCAAAATTGCCTCATCTAAGTCGTGTGTAACCATAACGATTGTTTGCTTCTCTTGTTGCCAAGAGTTTAAAAGCCAGCTATGTACTTCCATTTTTGTAAAGGCATCTAATTTTCCAAAAGGCTCATCGAGTAGCATAATTGGCTTTTCACATAAATATGTGCGCAAAAAACTAATTCTTTGACGCATACCACCAGACAATTCATCTGGATAATGGTTTGCATATTCATCTAGTTCAAATTGCTTTAATGCTTCCATTCCCTCTGTCAGCCTTTGTTTTTTCGGTTTCCCTTCGATTTCCAATGGAAGAACTATATTTTGCAAAGCTGATCGCCAAGGTAGTAATAAATCCTGCTGCGGCATGTAACTTACAACATCTTGCTCTTGTACGTGCCTATCCTTATACGTTACATTCCCACTTGTTGGTTTTTCAACATTTGCAATCATATTTAATAATGTACTTTTCCCACAACCACTCGGTCCTACAAAGGAAACGAACTCTCCCTCTCGTATAGAAGCACTAATATTTGCTAATACATTCTTTCCATCAAAAGCTTTTACAATCTCTTTTATTTGTAATCCACTCATTTTTCACTTGGAAGGAACTCATTTGTAAAGGCATCTTTCACATCAATTTTCTTCTTAATAACTTTGTTATCATATAAGAAATTCATGTAATTCGTCCAAACTTCTTCCTTCTGTACTCCCCACGCTTTTGCATCATCTTGATACTTCGTACTTAACCATTTTTGACTTTCTTGTACTAAGTCTTTATTCACATCTGGAACAGCTTTAATTAAAATATCAGCTGCTTCTTTCGGTTCTTTAATTGCAAAATTATAACCTTCTGTCGTTGCACTCATAAACTTTTTCACAAAATCTTTATCTTGCTTCGTATGTTTTTCACTCGTAATAATAACAGGACTATAGAAATCAAGCGCTGGGTCTAAGTCTTTCACCATAATCGTATTTAACTCTTTTCCTTGGCGCTTCGCTTCAATTCCATCCCATCCGTAATATATCCATTCAAAGTCTGCATCACGACCGATTGATTTAAAGAAATCTGTTTGTCCTAAGATGATTTTTTCAACTTTATTAAAATCAGCTTGATGCTTCTCCATGATTGTCTTCAACGTTGCTTCTTCTGCTGGCCCTCCCCAGCCGCCGTAACGTTTACCTTCAAAATCTTTTGGTGACGTCATATTATCTTTTTTAAGTGATGCAAAAGCTGAAGTGTTATGTTGGATGATTGCTCCTACAGATACAACAGGAATACCTTCCACACGAGCCAACGTTACATTTTCTTGTGCGCTTATTGCGAAGTCAGCTTTTCCGGAAGCTATCATTTGCTCCGCTGTCACATTATCACCTGGCTGAATAATTTCTACATCTAATCCTTGCTTTTTATAATAATCTTTCGCTTGCGCTACATATAAGCCAGTATGATTCGTATTCGGAAACCAATCTAATACTACTTTTACTTTTTGATCTTTACTTGCACTTTCTTCTTTCTTCGCCGGATTACATCCAGCCACACCTACTGCTAATAAGGCAGCCAACATAACTTTTAAACCCTTTTTCATTTTCTGCCGTCCTTTCTATATATCCATGGTGCTGTTATTCTTGCCATAAACTCCACGATAAAATACAGACATAATGTCACCATAACAATAATTGCTGCCACACCAAATACTCGGGCTGTTAAAAAGGATTTTGTAGCTCTCGTAAGCATAACTCCTAATCCTTCACTGGCACCGAGCCATTCCCCAATAATTGCTCCCATTACGCTATATGTAACTGCAATTTTTAAACCAGAGAAAAAGTATGGAAGCACTGCTGGAAACTTTACTTTCTGGTAAACTTGCCATTTCGTTGCTTTCATCGTTTGCAACAACTTCAGCATATTTTTATCTACCGTTTGAAAACCTTCTAAAATACTAAGCGCAATCGGGAAGAAACAAACGAGTATTACTACCATTACTTTCGGTAGCATTCCATATCCAAACCAAATAATAAATAACGGTGCAAGTACAACGATTGGAATCGTTTGCGAAATAACAAGCAACGGATTTATTAAAATACGAAATAAAGGGATAACATCCATAATAATTGCAATACTTGTCCCAATTAAAATCGCAAAAAACAGTCCGATTAGAACCTCTTGTAACGTTTGCATCGTATTCGGTAATAGTAAATCTTTCATTCCAATTAATTCTTGAACAATAGCAGAAGGCTTCGGTAAAATCCACGGTTCAATATTAAATAATGAAACAGATCCTTCCCATATCGCTATGAGAAGGATAAGCCAAATTGTTGTAATTATTTTAGATTGCTTCTGGTTTTGCATATTCATCACGGTACTTCCAAACCTTTTCATCTATCGTTACACCAGTGCTTGGACGATAATGGATTTTAATAGAAGTAATCACTTCTTCTGCTCCAGCATCCACACAAGCTTGTTGCGCACGTTTAATGATATCAAGAAGTACATCTAATTCTCCTTCCAGCGTTGTTTCCATTGCCCCTACTTCATAACGAACTCCCGATTGTTGTACAACTTCAATTGCTTTATCGACAACAGAATACACATCTTTGTTCTTCGCTTGCGGTACTACTGAAAATGAAATCGTAACTTGTTGTGACATAGTAAAATCCCCCTTATAAAATGAAATGTTAAAACAAGAAAAGGCTTTCCTACTGCGTAGGAAAGCCTTGTATGCAAGTTATTATAGAATAACATATGCTACATCACTTTAAGTAACTCCCTACGCTGGCATTATCCAGATCAGGTTGAGGGTCGATGTTTGTTTACATCCTCTCAGCCAATTGGCTCCCCGGTCCTTAATTCGTCTTCATTGTAGCATGATTTATTTTATTGAACAAACAAAAGCACGTATAATCATTTCATTTAACTTTTGAATTCCCCTATTAACTCTTGTAACTCCTGTGAAAGCCAGCTTAAAGAACTGGCTAATTCAGCAATATCTTGTACAGACATTTCCTGTTCTTTCATACTTTCTTCAATATTATTACTACTATTTGCATACTTATTTGCAATAAGTGATAGTTCATTTACAACACGAACAATATTTTGGCTATTTTGCAATATATCACTTGAATTGCTAGAAACAATTTTAACTTGATTTGTAACAGATTGTGCTGATTTTGAAATTTTTTCAAAGAAAGCACTACTACTTTGAAAAAGTTTAATTCCGGATTCTACTTCTTTTGAAGCTTTTTGTATTGAAACAACAGCTTCTTCCGTTTCAACTTGTGTTTCCCCTATTAATTTCGATATATCTTTTGCTGATGCTTCCGTCTGCTCTGCTAATTTACGCACCTCATCAGCAACAACGGCAAATCCCTTTCCGGTTGCCTCAGCACGTGAAGCTTCAATAGAAGCATTTAAAGCTAGCGAATTCGTTTGATTTGAAATACCTGTAATTACATTTACAATATCACTAATTTCTTTTGACCTTGTGTCCAAAGAATGAATGCTAGAAGATAAACCGTGTACTGCATTTTGTATTATGTTCATTTGACTAATCGCCTGTTCAATAACACCATTTCCTTTTACTGAATGATGCTTCGTACCTTCAGACTCTTTCGCCATTTGTTTTGCAATATTAGTTATCTCTTCCATCTTATCTTCCATTTCATATACAATACTTAAATACTTTGGTACTGAAGTTTCTTGTAATTGAACGCCAGCTCTTAACTCAACTATAGAACTTACGATTCCTTGGACTGCCATGCTATTCTCTTTCGTACTCACTGACAATTCTTGCGAAGATGAGGAAACCTGTTCTGCTGTCTGCTTCACTTTATCTATAATTCCTTTAAACTTCTCGATGGTATTATTAAAATACGCATTAATAATACCAATATCATCTGGTCTTTCCTCTAATTTAATACTTAAATCACCTTCACCGACTTTGCGTAATCCTTCACGTAAATCTCGCAATGGAGCAAGTGCGTTACGTACGATTAGGAATTGAATAACCGTTGCAATTAAAACAGAAATACAAATAAACAGTAAACCTTGTATAATGAACTTTTCTTTTGTCATAGGAACAATAGAAGCATCTACATCAGCTGCAACAAGTGCCACAATATTATCTTCCCTATCTTTAATCGGCTCTAATATCGTTACCCATGTTCCTAATGCGTCTTCATATACTTCTGTCATGTTTGCTTTTTTCGTGCTCATTACTTTATCATATGCTTTCATCCAAAGATCTGGTTGTTTATAATATTCTCCCGGCCTTACTTCAACAACATTTGCTAAACCTGTAGACAAATCAATGATTTGTAGCTCACCTTTTTCATTTTTTTTCGCTCCAACAATATACGTTTGTCCAACACTGTTCAATTCTTCCGTTGATTCATCTAATTTCTCTGTTAACTTCTCTCTCTTTTCTCTTTCTGCCGTTGGGTCTTTTGCAACATCTCTCAATATTTCCGTATCTAATTTATGTAATACCGTATCTCCTGTTTCAAAAGAATGCCTTTCAAACATAGACATCATACTATTTTGAAACATGTTAAAACTTAACGCTCCCATAGTACCGACAAGCGTCAAAATAACTAATACAGTTAACAATACATTTTTTTGAAGAAATGATAACTTATGCCAATATCTTCTCATTAACATCACCTTTCTTAATTAAATTACTATAAAGTAACGCTATTAAAATATACACCTTATCAATAAATGATAACGGTTCTCATTTGTTTATAAACAAAAAAAAGACCAATGAAAAGAGCATTGGTCAAGACCAACCCTATCCGTCCGGTAACTGGCTAGCATAGCCTTTCGGCCTTAGCTCCTGTAGTTTTGCGTCCTAATGTTTCCATCAGTTTGCCTTTCTCGCTGAACGAGTTGAACGATATGGGAGTTCTATGAGAATTAAATTATTCTCTATCAAAGATTACAACATAAAAATTAAAATGTCTACCTATTTAGAGATACAAATGTAAAGTTTCAACGTATTATTTTTTCGAAATAATTTAACAAAGTTCGTGAATGTTACATTTCTTGTGTTATATAATAAAAAATGTATATAACACAAGGATTATTTTGAGTATTTATTTTAATTTTCATTCAAATTTAATTATTCGAATATATCTTAACTATTGAATTCCGGAGGTAGTTTATCATGTTTTGGCTACAATTTCTTACGTTACTACTCTGCATTTTTATTGGCGCACGCCTAGGCGGAGTCGGTCTAGGAGTAATGGGTGGCGTTGGTATGGCAATACTTGTTTTCATCTTCCACTTACAACCTACAGCTCCTCCTATTGATGTAATGCTTATGATTTTAGCAGTAATTACAGCTGCCGGTGCACTGCAAGCCGCTGGAGGAATGGACTACCTTGTTCATCTGGCTGAGAAAGCATTGCGAAAAAATCCAAAGCGCATTACATTCTTTGCTCCAATTGTTACTTATTTATTTACACTGTGCGCAGGAACTGGTCACGTTGCTTATTCTGTACTTCCTGTTATCGCAGAAGTCTCTCGCGAATCTGGGATTAGACCGGAACGACCAATGTCAATTGCCGTAATCGCTTCCCAACAAGCAATTACAGCTAGCCCTATATCAGCTGCGACAGTTGCACTTTTAGCAATGCTAGCTGACTATAAAATCACTTTATTAGATATTTTAAAAGTAAGTATTCCTTCTACCTTCATCGCTTGTATGGTAGCTGCATTTGTTGCTAGTAAAATGGGGAAAGAATTAAATGAAGACCCTGAATACTTGAAACGTTTAAAAGAAGGAATGATTCCTAAAATTGAAGAGAAGAAAGAATTTGTTGGTTTAAAAGGCGCTAAACTATCCGTTATCCTTTTCTTAATAGGAACTTTCCTTGTCGTACTTCTCGGTTCATTTGAAGCACTTCGTCCAGGATGGATGGTCGACGGGAAGTTAGTTCGTCTTTCCATGCCAAACACAATTGAAATGGTTATGTTAACGATCGCAGCTCTTATTATTATTTTCTGCAAACCAAATGTAGAAAGCATCGTGTCTGGTAACGTCTTTAAAGCGGGGGCAACAGCAGTTGTTGCTATTTTCGGTATCGCTTGGATGGGAGATACTTTCTTTAACGGAAACTTAAATATGATTCAAGGTTCAATTCAGCACCTAGTAACAAGTGCACCATGGCTATTTGCCATCGCATTATTCATTCTATCTATTTTACTATATAGCCAAGCCGCAACAGTACGTGCTTTAATGCCTCTTGGATTATCACTCGGTATTCCACCAGCACTACTAATCGCGATGTTCCCTGCAGTAAATGGATATTTCTTCATTCCAAACTATGGAACAATCGTTGCTGCCATTAACTTTGATCGCACTGGTACAACTGGCATTGGTAAATATGTTTTAAATCATAGCTTTATGATTCCAGGCCTAATCGCAACATTCACTTCTATCGGCATTGGAATGCTCTTAATATCAATTATGTTTTAAAGAAAAAGCACAAACCTACAATTTTAAAGGGTTTGTGCTTTTTTAATCAAACGTTTGTTTAAATAAACGAAACAACTCATTTTGCAACACTACAAACCTATTCCGTTTCAAATAATCCCCCCTATTTCTAATTATTAATACCAAAAAAGCTATGTAGCATTTTAATACTACATAGCTTTTTTCTACAAACTCTTATTTACTTCCTCTACTAACTTCTTCGTACTTTCATATGCAGATTCCGCTAAACTAATCGCAGAAATAACTGAAACACCGTCCGCACCTGCTTCTATAACTGAAGCTGTATTTTCAATTGTAATGCCACCAATCCCAACGATCGGTATTGTAATTCCTTGTTCTCTAAAATGAGCTAAACCTTTCGTTCCTTGAACTGCTTTCGTATCTTCTTTCGTACTCGTTGGAAAAATAGGGCCAACACCTAAATAATCAGCTCCGTTTTCAATTGCCCAGTGTGCTTCTTCAATTGTATGTGTAGATACACCAACAATTTTATCTCCCATTTTTTCACGAACAGAAGTAATTCCTTCATCATCTTGTCCAACATGCACGCCATCTGCATCTAACTCCAGAGCTAGTTCCACATCATCATTCACAATGAAGGGTACACCGTACTCCTTACAAATCGCTTGTAGTTCTCTTGCGAAACAAATACGTTCCTCTCCCGTTAAAGCACCTTCCCCCTTTTCACGAAATTGAAAAATTGTTATACCACCTTCAAGCGCATCTCTCAAAACTTGTAGTGGCTCCTTCGTACAATTGTTACTTCCCATAATGAAGTATACTGATAACAATCTAGACATTTCAGCCTTTGTAATACGCGACATCTAATTCCTCTCCTTACTATATAAGCTCAATCTTCCCATACTTCTCAATATCATCTGAAGTTGTATTCGCTAACTGATTTAAAAATTCAATTTGGAAACTACCAGGTCCCTGCTCCACTGTCTTAGCAGCTGCCAGTTCCGCAGCTACACCATAAAACGTTAATGCAGCTACTGCTGCCTTTACATAATCCTTTTCTACTGCTACAAATGCTCCTATTACAGAAGTTAGTAAACAACCAGTTCCCGTAACTTTCGTTAAAATAGAGTGACCATTTCGAATAAGAATCGTTCGCTCTCCATCTGTAACAACATCTTCTTTTCCAGTAATCACCGCAACTGTATTTAATTCATCAGCTGTCTGCCTTGCAATGCTTACGACATTTCCATTTCCAACACCGGCGTCTACCCCTTTAATTTCCCATCTCTCATTAATAACGTTCGCTATTTCAGCCGCATTTCCACGGATAATCGCTAAATCAATTTCAGCCGGAATATGTCTCGCAACTTCTGTTCGATACGATGTTGCTCCTGCACCAACTGGATCAAACAATACTGGTACATGATTCACATTTGCTGATTTACCCGCAAGTAACATCGCTTCTACTTCTTCAGGACGGAGTGTCCCCATATTTAATACTAACGCTCCAGCAATGCTCGCCATTTCTGCTACTTCTTCTTTTGCATACGCCATTACAGGCGATGCCCCTAACGCTAACAAACCGTTAGCTGTAAAGTTTGTTACAACAACATTTGTAATATTATGAACGAGCGGATTAGATTCTCTCACCAAATCCACTACTTTACTAATTTCTTTCATATTCATCCTTCTCATCCCCTAACTATAGTGATGGGAGATACACAAAAAGACACTTTGCGTGTACGCAAAGTGCCTGAACATGTGCTTTTACACTCTCCCTACGCTGGCATTATCCAACAGGTTCAAATGGTCAATGACGGATTAGTCATACTCTCAGTTTGCATCCACAAACTCCCATGTGTTTAGTATTCTTCTACTTCAAAGTCTACTCTTATTCTAGTAAAATAACAAGTTCTTTACTTTTCTATTTCTTATAGAAGAAACTGATAAAACAATACGTATAATAAATAAGTATCTTTTTTCATAGTCTCATCATTGTGCAGATTATGTTCTATCGCCATCATTTGATTTCAAACAAGTTTTGTTCATTCCACTAAAAACCGATCAAACATGGAGCGAAACTGAATCTCAAGAAAATGTATGCTATAGTTAACGTATGGAAATTTGAAAGGATGTTTTTAATATGTCAAAAAGCGTTGTAATCGCTGAAAAGCCTTCTGTTGCACGTGATATTGCGCGTGTACTTAAGTGCGAAAAAAAAGGAAACGGCTACCTTGAAGGTAGTAAATATATTGTAACTTGGGCTTTAGGTCATCTCGTTACACTAGCTGATCCAGAAAGCTATGATGTGAAATATAAACAGTGGAATTTAGAAGATTTACCGATGCTACCGGAGCGTTTGAAATTAACGGTTATTAAACAAACAGGGAAACAATTTAACGCTGTAAAAAGCCAGCTTCTTAGAAAAGATGTAAATGAAATTATTGTAGCAACAGATGCTGGGCGTGAAGGAGAATTAGTCGCTCGCTGGATTATCGATAAAGTTAAAATGCAGAAACCAATTAAACGTCTATGGATTTCATCTGTTACCGATAAAGCAATTAAAGATGGCTTCGCAAATTTAAAACCAGGAAAAGCATATGACAATCTATACGCTTCTGCTGTCGCACGTTCAGAGGCTGACTGGTATATCGGCCTTAATGCGACTCGAGCATTAACTACTCGCTTTAATGCTCAACTAAATTGTGGTCGTGTCCAAACACCTACTGTAGCCATGATTGCAAGCCGAGAAGATGAAATTAAACATTTCAAAGCTCAAACTTACTATGGTATCGAAGCTCAAACAGCTGAGAGATTAAAACTAACTTGGCAAGATACAAAAGGAAATAGTCGCAGCTTCAATAAAGAAAAAATCGATGTACTTGTGAACAAAATCAGTAAGCAAAATGCTACTGTTGTAGACATTGATAAAAAACAAAAGAAATCTTTCGCTCCTGGTCTTTACGATTTAACTGAGCTACAACGTGATGCGAATAAAATATTTGGTTATTCTGCAAAAGAAACATTAAACATTATGCAAAAATTATATGAACAGCATAAAGTTTTAACGTATCCTCGTACAGATTCACGCTATATTTCATCTGATATTGTCGGCACACTTCCAGAGCGTCTGAAGGCGTGCGGAGTTGGAGAATACCGTTCTTTAGCACATAAAGTATTGCAGAAACCTGTAAAATCTAATAAATCATTTGTTGATGATAGTAAAATAAGCGATCATCACGCGATTATTCCAACAGAGAGCTATGTAAACTTCTCAGCTTTCACAGATAAAGAACGTAAAATTTATGACTTAGTTGTAAAACGTTTCTTAGCTGTTTTATTCCCGGCCTTTGAATATGAGCAACTAACATTGCGCACGAAAATTGGTGACGAAACGTTCATCGCACGCGGAAAAACAATTTTACATGCTGGTTGGAAAGAGGTTTATGAAAATCGATTTGAAGATGATGATACAATCGATGATGTAAAAGAACAAATCTTACCTCGCATCGAAAAAGGCGATACATTAAACATAAAACTAATTGTCCAAACATCAGGTCAAACAAAAGCACCTGCACGATTTAACGAAGCTACTTTACTTTCAGCAATGGAAAATCCTACGAAATATATGGATACGCAAAATAAACAACTTGCTGATACGTTAAAGTCAACTGGTGGATTAGGTACTGTAGCAACGCGTGCTGATATTATCGACAAGCTATTCAATTCATTCTTACTTGAAAAACGTGGTAAAGATATTCACATTACCTCAAAAGGCCGTCAGTTACTTGATTTAGTGCCAGAAGAGTTAAAATCACCTACACTAACTGGTGAGTGGGAACAAAAGCTTGAAGCAATTGCGAAGGGTAAACTGAAAAAAGAAGTATTCATTTCAGAAATGAAGAACTATACGAAAGAAATTGTTTCTGAAATTAAATCAAGTGATAAAAAATATAAACATGACAACATTTCAACGAAGTCTTGTCCAGACTGTGGTAAACCAATGCTGGAGGTAAACGGCAAAAAAGGAAAAATGCTCGTTTGCCAAGACCGTGAATGTGGTCATCGTAAAAATGTATCTCGTACAACAAACGCTCGTTGCCCACAATGTAAGAAGAAGTTAGAATTACGTGGTGAAGGTGCAGGGCAAATTTTCGCATGTAAATGTGGCTATCGCGAGAAATTATCGACATTCCAGGAGAGACGTAAAAAAGAATCTGGAAGCAAGGCTGATAAGCGCGACGTTCAAAAATATATGAAACAACAGAATAAAGAAGAAGAACCATTAAACAACCCGTTCGCAGAAGCATTAAAGAAATTAAAATTTGATTAAACAAAAAGGTTCCTACCTCTCTCGGTAGGAACCTTTTATTATTAATGAATAATTTTACTTCCTTTTGCGTTCTCAACAAACTTTTCACTCGATTTGTTAATTGGTGTTTTCAGTAATAACGCAGCAATAATCATAACTACTACGAAAACACTTAACACAAGTAAATCTCTTATTACTATATCCCAAAGCATTCCACCTACTGTTTCACGAATTGCACTAATTGCATATGTGAATGGTAAGAACGGATAAATTGCTTGGAAGAATGGTGGTGTCATTTGAATTGGGAACGTACCACCCGATCCTGCTACTTGAAGCACAAGTAAAATGATTGCCATCGATTTCCCAACGTTTCCGAAAATAGAAACAAGTGAGTACACGATACAAACAAATACTCCGCCAATAAATAAACTAAATAACACAAACCAGAATTTATCGACTACGTACGTACCGAGTAAGAATATATCCCCCATCGATACGATGAATGCCTGTGAAAGACCTATCGTTAAGAATGTTAATAAACGTCCAAAGTATATTTCATGGCTCTTATAATTCGCGCCCTCTTCATGTACTTCTACCGTTAATAGCGAAACCATTAATAGTGCGCCTACCCATAATGCAAGCACTGTGTAGAATGGTGACATCGCTGAACCGTAGTTCGGCATCGCAAATAACTTATTCTCTTTTAAATTTACTGGATTCGCAAAGTAATCACTTTGCTTTTCAACATCATTTTTCAATAAGCGTATGATGTCTTTTATATCCTCTTCTGATTCAAAATCACGAATTTTATTTGCTAAGTCTTTAATCTTTTTCTCAGTCTCCGGCATTTCAGCTTTAATATCTGCTAATTTCTTTTTACCGTCTACTAAGCCTTTTGATGAATCTTCAAGTAACTTTTTAACATCTGGAAGCTTTTTGTCTGCATCATTTAAAATTTGAGTTGTATTTTTCGACATCTCTTTTGTACGAGCAATTGCTGTATTGAAATTAGGTACAATTTCTGCATCATACGTCGATAATACATCTGTTAATTGAGCTGACCCACCCTTCGCAGCGTTGTTTATACTTTCAATTACATCTTTTGTAGGTTTCTGTCCATTGTTAAGAAGTGTAATTCCCTTATTCGTTGCATCTACACCTTTTTGCAGACTACTTTTCGCTTTATTTAATTTCGAAATTCCATTATTAAGGTTTTTATCACTATTTACATCAGCTAAAACCTTATTTGTGCTTTCTAGAACAGGAATCATATCATCAATTAAACCGATTCCAGATTGGAATTGACCATTTAAACTATTTAAAGCTACTTTCGTTGAATCTAAACCGTTAACACCTCTATTTTGTACATCTTCTTTCGCCTTTTGTAAATCTGCTTTTGCACCTTCAAGGCCATTTTTTGCTTTGTCGTAGTCTGCTTTTGCATTATCATATGCTGCATTCGCATCAACTTTAGCTTGATCTACTGTGCTAACTGCTTTTTTATAATCTGCTACAAATGTTTCATTGTAATCTTTTTCAGCTTGATCAATTAATGAATTTGCTGCATCTAATTTTTGATTCGCTACATCTGTTACATCTTTCTTTACTTCTTGTCCTGTACCAATAACATTTACGATATCTTTAATACCGTTATTTGCATTTTCCATACCTTTTTTAACATTAGTTAAGTGATCCACTCGCCCTTTGAAAAAGCTTTGACCAAAATCAGTCGTCGCCGATTTTTGAAGTTCAGTAAAGAAATTAATAAGATACGAAACACCATCTGTACCAGTTTGCAATCGATCTGATACCGCATTTAAATCTTTCTTTGCTTGTTCAGGATCAAATTGGCCATTTTGTAAGCCATTTAAAACACTTTTTCCATAGGCTGTTCCTGCACGCGATGAACTTAAAACATTATTTACTGTTTGATTAATATTTTGCGCTATACTCTTATAGCCATCACTATTCAACTTAGAAAGATCAGGTCTTGCTGGGAATTCAGGTAATCCATTCATTCCAGACAAGTCAGGGATGTTTAAATCAACACCTGGATTCATTAAAAAGTCAGTAAATGCAGCTGCGCTGTCCATAACGCCTTTTGCTGCTACTAAATCATTTCTTATCGTCCCTGGAGCATTTTTTAATGTTTGATCTTGTCTTGCAAAGAACTTATCTAAATTCGCCAACGCTTCCTGCCCATCATTTATGACACTCTCTACAACAGGTAAATCTTTTTGTGCTACTTTCACAATGTCTTCTGCTCGAGTCGCATCATCTAACGCCTTATCCATGAGTGTATTCATTTCCGGGAACTGCGCTTCTAACTTAAATACAAGATCCTTGACCTTCTCAATACTCGGCAAGTTAGTTTCTAAATCGATTCCAAGGTCGTTGAAGATTTCAAAAATCTCGCCGTTTGCTGTTTTAACAAAGTTTTTACTAATCTCTTCTGTCAGACCCGATGCACCTTTAGCTGTAATCTTCGGCGCAATGGCATTCACCTTTTCATTTACGTAATAATCAATTTCTGGTTTCTGTGGATTTTCATTCAAGACTGTTGCAATCTTTTCAGAGAAATCCTTTGGAATAGTAATACTTGCAGAATAATCTCCACGCTCTACCCCATAAATCGCTTGCTTTTCATCAACAAACTTCCACCCAAAATTTTTGTCCTTCTTAAGTGAATCTACAATTTCTTTCCCGATGTTAATATCTTTCCCTCTTAAATTTGATCCAACATCTTGGTTAGAAACTGCAATCTGGATTCCTTTCGTATTTCCATAAGGATCCCAAGAAGCTTTAATGTTAAACCATGCATATAACGATGGTAAAATCATTAATCCTAAAACAATAACAATTGCAGCCCAATGTTTAGCTACATTCCGTAAATCTGTCTTATAAATACGCCAAATTTGTTTCATAGAAGTTATCACCTAATTATATATTTTTCCTTCTTTAGAAAATGATACATACATTTTGCAATTATATCACTTTCTACATCGTGGATTAAACGAAAATACACTATTTTTCCCATTAAATATTTCACTTACTTCATTATATAACGAAGTAAAAAAAGTATGCATACAAAATGACCAAATTAGTTTTACATTCAATAATAACAAATATATAGGAAATGTCATAAAAAATACAAGTATTTTCTCTTGGCAATACTTGTATTCCTCAAAAAAATCCTCACAGCTTTTCATCATCTGTGAGGATTTCTTCTATTATATATCTACTTGTACTTCTACACCGAAATGATCTGAAATTACATTTCTGTTCGTACCATTAAAAATGACTTTTGAAGAACGAACTTTTTCATTTTGGTTACACAATATTAGATCGATTCGTAAGTTATGTTTATTTTCATCCCAACCAGCAATCTCACCTTGGACAGTTGTTCCTTCATCCTTCTCTATTGCTAGTTCATATGTGTCATACAAACCTTTTTGCATCATATATTCATAACCTTCACCTTGTAAACGAGCGTTATTATTAAAATCACCCATTAAGAAGGAAAGTTCATTACTATCTACACGCCCCATCAAACGATTAACTTGATCTTTGAATGACTCTTCTTCATCATTCCACCAACCGAGGTGGCAAGAGTAAAACGTGATGTTCTTATCATTATAAGCAATTGTCGCACTTACAATTTTGCGTGTTTTCCAATACGTTGTGTCCTTATTTTCTGATATAAAGAACGTATTTTCTTTTATAATACTATGCTTCGTTATAATCGCTAATCCTTCTTCATACACATCATAACCAATATGAGAGAAATCCCAAGTAATATTGTAATCTTTTACATGTAACGCTTTTAACTCTTCTAATAGTAAAAGTCCAAAATTATCTTCTTTCTTGTTACCGCATACATTTTCAGCTTGTATCGACTGACTTACTTCTTGCAATGCGATGACATCGTACTCTTCTTCTTGAATGACTTTAGCAAGATATTTTATCTTTTCCAGTTGATTCTCTTCTTGCCAAGAGTGACAGTTTAAAGTTAGCAATTTCATCTTATTACGCACCTAACATATCTTGAATGTCTGACTTTAATACGTCAGCTTTCGGACCATATACTGCTTGTACACCTTTATCTTTTACGATAAGTCCTAAAGCGCCATTTTGTTTCCACTGTGCTTCTGGTGCAACAACATCTAAATCTTTTACTGTTACACGTAAACGCGTCATACAAGCATCTACGTCGGCAATATTTTCTTTACCACCTAATAAATCAATAACTTTTGTTGCTAATGAACCATCCTGTACATTTCCTGTTCCTTCTGATGACTCATCTTCATTATCAATATAGTTACCTGCACGTCCTGGTGTTGGTAAATTGAATTTTTTAATTAAGAAATTGAATAATGTAAAGTTCAGACCGAAGAACACTAATGAAACGATAACAAAATTGATTAAATCTCTTGTTAGTCCTGCATTAACCATCATCGGTGTACGAGTAATTAATTCAATAAATCCAAATGCGTGAACACGTAAGTTAATTAAATCTGCTAATGCGAATGCAAGTCCTGTTGTAATTGCATATACAACATATAATACTGGTGCAATAAACATGAACATGAATTCAATTGGTTCTGTTACACCTGTTAAGAATACTGCTAATGCAGCCGATAAGAACATTGGTTTATATTTTGCACGTTTTTCTTTATCAACATTACGGAACATCGCGAAAGCAATACCCATTAACGCTGCTGTTGAGCCAATAACTTGTCCAGCTTTGAAACGAGCTGGTACAACGTTATTTAATAAATCATTATATGCTTTCGTATCTCCATTTGCTAGTAAATTATTTAAGTCTGTAATCCATGCAAGCCATAAAGGATCTTGTCCTGCTACAATTTGTCCAACTTTTGAACCAGTTAACATCGTATATGTTCCGCCTAGCTCTGTGTAGTTCATCGGAATCGTTAACATATGATGTAAACCGAATGGTAATAGTAAACGCTCTAACGTTCCATATACAAATGGTGCAACAACTGGTGCACTATCTTTAGATGCTGCAATCCAGCGACCGAATTCATTTAACCCACTTTGGATGAACGGCCATAAAAGTGATAATACAATTGCAGTGACTGTAGACCAAACAATTACAACGAATGGTACGAATCGTTTTCCGTTAAAGAATGCTAATGCCTGTGGCAGTTTATTATAGTTATAATATTTGTTATATAGAGTAGCTCCTAAGAAACCTGTGATAATCCCTACGAAAACTCCCATGTTTAATGCTGGTGCACCAAGTACAGAAGTAAAGTAATCTTTTACAACTAAATCTCCTGCTAATACTGAAGAAACTGTCGCTTTTGAATCCGCTAACATTTCAGTGTTTACGCCAAATATAGCTCCTGTAATTCGGTTTGTTAAGACGAATGCTAATAGCGCTGCAAATGCACCACCTGCGCGATCCTTCGCCCAAGATCCCCCAATTGCTACTGCAAATAAGATGTGTAGATTTGTAATAATTGCCCAACCTATGTCTTCCATTACGCGAGCGATTGTATGAACTGCGTTAATATCCCCAGCAGACATCCCAATTAACTTACCGATAGAAATCATTAAACCAGCTGCTGGCATTACAGCTACAACAACTAATAATGCTTTTCCGAACTTTTGCCAAAAATCAAAAGACGTAATTTTCATCTGTTCTTCCTCCCCTTTATTTATAACAACATAATGATTTAAATTATAATTTCTGTGTCTCTTATGAAAACGATTCCTTATGTTACTTTATTTTTATCTTTACGCAACCGTTTTCATAAATCTATTTTAATAAAAGCGTTTTCACTTTGCAATAGAAATTTATTTTTTTTCATAAAAAAAGATGCTCTAAGAGCATCCTTTTTTATTATGAAATGCGATAAACCCTTGTTTCATAAGGCTTTAACGTGATTGAAGTTACTTGTTCATTTTCCGCAACTTTATAGTTATTTAAAAGCAAACGTTTGCGTTCTAGTGCAAATGAACCCTCATTATACACAGCTTCCTCTTTTGAGATATTGCTAATTACAACGATTTTTTCATCGTTTAATGTACGAGTATATGCATAAATTTGCGGATCGTCTTCTAGAAGTAAATCGTACGTACCGTAATTCAGTACATCGTGCTCTTTTTTCAAGGCAATCATTTTCTTATAGAAATTGAAAATAGAGTTTTCTTCATTCTTTTGCTTTTCAACATTAATTTCTTTGTAGTTTGGATTCATACTAAACCAAGGCGCACCTGCTGTAAAGCCAGCATTCATCTCATCGTTCCACTGCATAGGTGTACGAGAATTATCGCGGCAAGAAGCCCATATAATTTCCATCATATCTTGATGTGGTACGCCCTCTGCAATTTTCTCTCGATATAAATTTTTAATTGCTACATCATCATAATCTTCAATATTTAATAATTGAACGTTCGTCATCCCAATTTCTTGTCCTTGATAAATAAACGGTGTACCGTGCATAAAGAAGTACATTGCTCCAAGAGCTGTTGCACTTTCACGCCAATATTGTTTATCATCTCCCCAAGTTGAAACGATACGTGGCTTATCGTGATTCTCAATATATAAAGCATTCCATCCTTTATTTTCTAACCCTTTTTGCCATTTCGTTAATACCTTTTTCAGCCCTACAACATCAAGATCTTTCTTCTTTTCTGCATCCCATAAACTTAAATGTTCAAATTGGAATACCATATTGAACTTGCCTTGCTCTTCTCCAACCCAAAGCTCAGCATCTTCAATCTTAACGCCATTCGCTTCACCAACAGTCATAATATCGTACTTAGAAAACGTATTCTCTTTTAACTCTTCTAATAAAGGCTGAATACCATCCACATTCATATGTTTATCAAAAGATGGTACATACTTTAATTCTTTTGGATTTGGCATATCTTTGAAGCCATCTTCTTTTTTAATATGGCTAATCGCATCCACTCGGAAACCATCAATTCCTTTATCAAGCCACCAATTAACTGTATCGTATAAAACTTCGCGAACTTCTTTATTCTCCCAGTTTAAATCTGGTTGTTTACGTGAGAATAAGTGTAAATAATATTGTCCTGTTACTTCATCATATTCCCATGCCGACCCATTAAAAATACTTTCCCAGTTGTTTGGTTCCGCGCCATCTTTACCATCGTGCCAAATATACCAATCACGCTTCGGATTGTCTTTAGATGAACGAGACTCAATAAACCATGGATGTTCATCACTTGTATGATTAATAACTAAATCAATAATAAGCTTCATATCACGCTTATGAACTTCATCTAGTAACGCATCAAAGTCTTCCATCGTACCAAACTCATCCATGATATCTTGATAATCACTAATATCATAACCATTATCATCATTAGGTGACTTATACATTGGACAAATCCAAATTACATCTATACCTAAATCTTTTAAATAATCCAGTTTCGCAATAATACCTTGTAAATCTCCAATACCATCACCATTTGAATCCATAAAGCTACGTGGATAAATTTGATAAGCAACTGCTTCTTTCCACCATGTCTTATTCATAGTCCTTCTCTCCTTTTGCATCCCATCGGAAATTTTATGCAAACGTTTTCGTAACACTATCATAACAAAATATGAATAGTTTGCAACTGTTTTCATTGAACTCTATGTAGATTCCTCATTCTTATGCTTTATTTATTTCTCACAAAGGCAAATCTCATTCCTCACCTATTCTTGTCCACACAGGTTACATACGCTTTTCATATATTAATAAAAAGAACTGCTTATTTTAGAAAGGAGTGATCAATTGAAACAAACAAAATTAACAGGTCGTATCGTCGTTCCTTCAGATCCTGACTATGACGTAGCCCGAATGAATTTAAATTTAAGTATTCCAAAACTCCCTTGTATTATTGTTTTTTGCCAAAATAAAAATGATATGTGTAACGCCTTAAAATGGGCACGTGAACGTCATATACCATTTCGCTTAAGAAGCGGACGTCATAGCTATGAAAATTTTTCTCTTCTAAATAGAGGACTTATTATTGACGTGAGTGAAATGCATCGCATTACTGTTAATACAGATAAATTAACAGCAACAATTGAAGCTGGTGCAAACCTTGGCACGGTTTATAAAGAGCTTTGGAATTATGGTGTGACAATACCGGCTGGTACAAGCGCAAGCGTTGGAATTGTTGGATTAACACTTGGCGGTGGCATCGGTATGCTTTCACGCTTATTTGGATTAACATGTGATCAATTAGTAGAAGTCGAAATGGTACAAGCATGCGGTAAATTCGGAGCAAAAATCATTTGTGCAAACGAACATGAAAACCATAACTTGTTTTGGGCATGCCGCGGTGGTGGTGGTGGAAACTTCGGAATTGTTACTTCCTTAACTTTTCGAGTCCATCCTATAAAAAATGTATCAATCTTCTCAATTACATGGGAATGGGAAGATTTTATCGCTGCATTTCAAGCGTGGCAAAACTGGGCACCTTATATAGACAAACGTCTCACTTCATCAATTGAATTATTCGCAAAGCAACGAAATAAAATTGAAGTAAAAGGTGAATTTGTTGGCTCTCCCTCTGAACTCCATTCCTTATTATCTCCTCTTCTTGAAACCGGTACCCCCTCTCTCTTTATAGATGAAGTTCCTTATATAAAGGCTGTTGAATTTTTTAATAGTGGTAACATCCCTGAACACTTCAAGCGCTCCGGTTCCTATGTATATAAACCTATTCCCCTTAAAGGAATTCAAATCATGCAACATTTTCTTTCTCATGCTCCAAATAAAGATGCGAGTATTTGGCACCAGTCACTCGTAGGTGCTGTTGAAAATATTCCATCTACTGAAACAGCCTATTTTCATCGTAAAGCAATTATTGCGCAAGAATACATTACCTCTTGGAAATGCGATGATGAAGCAAATCGTAACATACGCTGGGTTAAAGATTTGCGAGAAAGCTTAGATCCTTATACACTAGGTGACTATGTCAATTGGCCTGATATCGATATTAAAAATTGGCAAACTAGTTATTACGGTTCTAACTTTCAAAGATTACGTAAAGTGAAAACCTTATATGATCCTTGCAATATTTTTCGTTTTCAACAAAGTATCCCTCCTTTTCATACGTAAAAAAGGAAGAACAGAATGCTGTTCTTCCTTTTTACATTGAAAATCGTTCAATTGTTTGTTTCAAGTCCGCTGCTTGCTTCTCTAAATCCTTTAACAGTTGATCGATTACTACCATATTTTTAGATTGTTGCAACGTCACACGTGCCACTTCTTGTGAACCAGCTGATGTTTCCTCAGCAATTGCTGCTACAGCCTTTGTTTGTGCTCCTGTTTGATGAATGTGCCTCACTTGTTCGTTCATATAGCCACTAATTTGCTTCGTTGCATCGGCTACTTCCATAACACTTGATGACATTTCTTTTAAAGTTAATTCCGTAGCTTCTCCACGTTTCGCCTCTTCTTTAGCTATTGTCACTTGTTCTGTCATTTTCATTGCAACTTGTTGTACTTCATCTTGCATATTTCGTAATAACTGCGATATGTTTCTTGCAGAATGATCACTTTCATCAGCAAGTTTCCGTACTTCCTCCGCAACAACTGCAAAGCCTCTTCCATGCTCTCCTGCACGAGCAGCCTCAATAGAAGCATTCAGGGCTAATAAATTCGTTTGACTAGCAATCTCACTCACAACAGAAACAATATGTTCCACTTGTTTCATTCGTTCTTCTAACTTCTGTACATTTTGCATCGAATTTTCATTTTCTTTTGCCAATGTTTGAATACCTTGGATTAAAGAAGTAAAGACTCGTGTACTTTGCCCTAAAGCTTGAACCATTTCTAAAGACAACTCGTCAGACTGTTTTGCTTTTTCTTCTACTTCACTCGCAATGGAAGTTGTCGTATCAACAGCCGAAACAATCGCCTGAATGGAAGCTGCTGATTGCTCAGCGCCAGAAGAAATTTCTGCAAGGGTTTCAGACACACCTCGTGCTTGCTTTGTTGCTTCTCCTGTTTGTCTTCTAATTTGCTGAACTTGATTATTTGTATACGAAAATGTAGTATCAATATTTTTTACCATACCTCTTAAGTTCCCTAGCATCATATTAAATGCGACACTTAAAGATTTAATTTCATCATCTGCCTTCGGTAATGGAACATCTTCACGAATATCACCCTCAGCCGCTTTCCTTGCCGCCTCCTCTAACTTTCGAAGCGGTTTAATTAGAAATATAGCTGCTCCATACGCTAATATTCCAGACCATACTACGCCTAATAACATAACAATGATATTATAAACGGTTTGACTTACATAATCTTGAAAATAATCATATATAACGTAAATAAAAATTAAACTTGTCGAATATGTAATAAAAGCTAAAATTGTAGTGAATAGCATAAGCTGCATACGTAAGCCAAAGGAAAATGTCTTCCTTTCTTTTTCCATTTTTTCTTTCCCCCTTTTTATAAGCAATATAAATACTACCTATATATTATTATCCATATTTTCATTATAGAAGAATATAAGGATTTTTTAAATTTATTATTTCCTTGAATATCAAATCCCACGAAAAAAATAAAGGATTCTGACAATTTATGACTAATAACAGAAATAAGGGGCAACATTTGTAAAATATATTTTTGACTGGGGGTTTTGTATGATTCAAGTTCGAAATCTAGTAAAATCATTTGGCTCACTCGATGTTTTAAAAGGAATTGATTTAGAAGTAAAAGAAAAAGAAGTTGTTGTTTTAATCGGTGCCAGTGGTTCCGGCAAAAGTACATTACTTCGCTGTCTTAACTTTTTAGAAATGTACGATGAAGGTGAAATTCACTTACAAGGTGAACGAATTGACCCAAAGCATTCAAATTTAAACAAAGTCCGTGAAAATGTCGGTATGGTTTTTCAGCACTTTAACCTCTTTCCTCATATGACCTCACTAGAAAACATCATAGAGGCACCTATCCATGTAAAAAAATTAGAAACAGCAAATGCAAAGGATATCGGAAATCAGCTTTTGCAAAAAGTCGGCCTACAAGATAAAGCAGATGTAACTCCTCACCTCCTGTCAGGTGGTCAAAAACAGCGCATTGCCATTGCACGAGCTCTTGCTATGAATCCTAAAATTATGCTATTTGATGAACCTACCTCAGCCTTAGACCCTGAACTTGTTGGAGAAGTATTGCAAGTTATGAAAGAACTTGCTGAAGAAGGAATGACCATGGTTATTGTTACTCATGAAATGAATTTCGCAAGAGATGTAGCTGATCGCGTCATATTTATGGATGATGGAAAGATTGTAGAGGACGCTCCGCCAGCACAATTCTTTTCAGCTCCATCACACGAACGAGCAAAACAATTTTTACGCAACGTTTTATAATGTAACTTCTGTTTCAAATGAAAAGAAATACATTCATACGGTGCACAACTAATTGTCCAAATAAAATATCTCAGTAACATACTTAAAACCATCCGTATGATCAATATATAGGAGGGGTTTTATGAAAAGAAAACTATTAACCATTGTTGCGAGTATTACATTATGTACATCCTTCATACTAGGGGCCTGTAGTAAGGAAAGTGCTACTACTTCTTCAAATGGTGAAAAAGAATTTCGTTATGCGATGAGTGGCTTATATAAACCTTTTAACTATAAAGAAAATGACGGAAAGCTTGCCGGTTTTGATGTGGAAATTGGTGAGGCACTCGCGAAAAAAATGAATATGAAACCCACTCCTATTACAAATCCATGGGAAACGCTAATTCAAGGTCTACAATCGAAAAAATATGATGCTATATTGGGCAGTATGGCAATTACAGAAGAACGCTTAAAAGCTGTTAGTTTCTCAAATCCTTATTATCGTTCTGGTGCCCAAATTTTTGTGGCTAAAAAGAATACATCTATCTCTTCTCCAGAAGATTTGAAAGGTAAGAAAATTGGTGTTGTAAAAGCTAGTACCTTTAAAGACCTTGTTGCAAAACATACAGATCAAATTACAGAATATGATAGCGATATTACTGCACTTATGGACTTAGAGCCTGGACGTATTGATGCAGTAATCACTGATCAAATGGTCGGTTTACGTATGATCAAAGAAGGTAAATCAAATATAAAAGAAGCTGGAAAACCATTAAATCTTGATGAAATGGGAATTGCTATTCGTAAAGATGATAAAGAAATGGTTGAGAAAGTAAATAAAGCTTTAGATGAAATCATTAAAGATGGTACGTATGAAAAGATCAGTAAAAAATGGTTTGGGCGTAATATTCTCGGTGAAGAGGAAAAAACGAAGTAAATTAGCTAGTCAAATGTTGCATACATTATGCCCCACTTTTTATGTGGGGTATTTCATTCCCTATCAAAATCCATACAATATGAGGTGACACATATGTTTGAAATTTTTATGTCTACTTATCCCACACTCTTAAAGGCTACTATTGTCACATTACAATTAACATTAACTTCCCTAGTACTCGGTTCACTAATTGGATTACTATTCGCTTTTTTTCGAATCTCTAACAATAAGATTTTAAATAGTATCGCTCATGTATATATCGCCATTATTCGTGGTACACCTTTAATCGTTCAAATTGCCATTCTCTATTTCGGTATTACATCGATTATTGTCTTCACCCCTTTTTGGGCAGGAGCAATTGCTTTAGCAATCCATAACGGTGCATATATTACTGAAATTTTCCGCGGTTCCATTCAATCTGTCGACCGTGGACAATTGGAAGCTGCTCGTTCTTTAGGTATGCCTTATCCTTTAGCAATGCGCCGTATTGTATTACCGCAAGCATTTCGTCAATCTCTTCCTCCTTTAGGAAATCAGTTTATTATTGGATTAAAGGACTCCTCTCTCGTTGCATATGTAGGATTGTCCGAATTATGGGGATCAGGTTTATCAATTGCTGCAAGTAACTTCCAACAATTAGATACATACATAATCGTTGGTTTATATTACCTCGTACTTGTTCTTCTATTTACTTATTTTGTCAATCTTTTAGAAAAACGATTACAAAGAAAAGAAACAAATTCAGTTCAATTTAGCAAAAAGAATAAAAAAGAAGTCTCTTTATAAAAAAAGCAAGCCTGAGATGGCTTGCTTTTTCACTGCAAAATATATCAATTTTTACTGATTTACTTTTTTAATACTCTCTTCTTCCTCTATATGTTCCTCACGATATGAAATATTATGAGGATCTAGTCCATTTCCTAAAGAACCATAGAAATGCTCTCTATGCGGATCCACTAATTCACTTCCTTGATAATACACACGTGGTGTATTCCATAGCGCTGCCAAAGCTTTTGTCATTGGCATCTCATGATAGCGTTCCGGCCACATTTCTTTAATTTTATCTTTTACTAACGGATAGTATTTAGAGCTCATAGCAGGGAACAAATGGTGTTCTGTATGATATGAGAAATTGAAATGTAAAACGTCTACCCAGCGAGGCACTGTTACTGATAAACAGTTCGCTAACGGATCATTTACTGGAACAATTGGATTTAAGCGATGATTTGTTGCGATATATGCCATTACAATAAAGTTAGCAATTAACAATGGAATTACATATGCAAATAACCATTTTCCAGGTCCCATAATAAACAATAAACTAATCCAAACAGTCCAAGGCAAAAGAAGTTGAAGCCATACAGATTTTTGATTGGATGACTTAAATTCCTTTATAAAATGAAAGAACATTCGAGTCGAATGTAACGTAAATTGAATGGTTAGTGACAGAAAACTAAAGAATGAACGAACATGAAGAGGCATGCGATATACCCACCTCAAAAACTTACTCTTTTTCAGTTTCTCCAGTGTAGGCCATGCATCTGGGTCATTCTCTTCATGTTGTGTATGAACATGATGCGTTGCATTATGCCACTTTCTCCAAAGCTTCGGGCCAGTTGATAATGGCATAAATGCTATCGCGCCTAAAAAATCACGAAGCCATGCTTTTCTTACAACAGTTCCATGTAAAATTTCATGTCCTAAAAATCCAAGTGAAGCAAAACATAATCCAAGAACAATCGCAATTCCTAGATTCGCCCACACATTCAATTCAAATACACCAATCGATATTAACCCCGCCAATGCCACAAGCAAATAAGCCAGTCCACCAAATAAACGAGTAGGAACTGGTTTAAATGCTTTTTTCGGCAAATGTGGTGATACACGTGCTGCATACCACCCAAACGTATGAAGCTCCTTCATCCTTTTGCCCCTTTCTTATGCCGCGCCTTGCGCAACTTACATATATCAATTCTTGCTTCCAGATTGATTTTACTAGGTGATTAAAAAAGCATTTATTATAAGGAAAATAAACTCACTCTATCGTCACTTATTTTTCGCTTTTATTATCAATGAAAAACATTTCTCTTTTTACTCTCTATCAACCTTTCCACATGATGAATCATATCAATAGAATTTCTATATTGTCAATAACTTTTATGACCTAGTAATAAAAGTTGGTTATATTTTTATAATCATACTTTATTTCACTAAAGAAAAGACATAGATTTCATAAGGCTTCATCCATTATGCATATACATACACTGACATACTATAGACTCTATCTTATTCAAGAACTCTCTGTGTAAACAACAAATAAACTCATCTGAATCTAGTTTTACACAACTCCTACTTCTTCATACCGATGCCACTAAATAATTATACTAAAATAATTTTATCTTTCTTTTAATAAAATAAACTCCTTCTAAAACAGCACACATGAATTTCCTATCATATGGAAATATTAAAAGGAAAATTGTTCTAAAATCGGGAGGTTTCTATAATGACAAGCGATACATTTCCACAATTTCCATTATCCTATTGGATTGAATCTACTCAAGTCCCTGCTTTTCCTCATTTATCTGAAGATACAAAAACTGAAGTTGCTGTTATCGGAGCTGGTATTACAGGCATTACAACTGCCTATTTACTTGCAAAAGAAGGTATTAACGTTGTTTTAATTGATTCTGGTCTTATTTTAAATGGAACGACTGGGCATACAACGGCGAAGGTAACAGCACAACACGATCTTATTTATGATGAATTAATAAATCATTTCGGTGTGGAGAAAGCGAGGCTTTACTATGAATCAAATAATCATGCTCTACAATTCATAAATGAGACGGTGAAAACATATAAAATCGACTGTAATTTCTCCAATGAAGATTCATATTTATATACAACTACTGATAATGGATTAAGAAGTTTCTCGAAAGAATATGAAGCCTATCAAAAATTAAATATACCTTGTGACTATGTTCAATCTCTATCGATTCCGATTCCCGTACAATCTGCACTTGTCATGAAAAACCAAGCACAATTCCACCCCCTCCTTTATTTGAAAACACTTTTAGAAAAGTTTGTGGAGATGGGCGGAAAAGTTTATGAACAAACAACAGCTATTGATTTGAAAAAAGGTGATTATCCACAAGTCATTACAAAGAGCGGACATCGCATCACTTGCAAATATGTTGTCTCTTGTTCACATTTTCCTTTTTATGATGCGAATAGCTTTTTCTTTACGCGAATGTATGCTGAACGCTCTTATGCTCTTGCAATCAAAGCAAAAACGGATTATCCAGGTGGCATGTATTTAAGTATTGATGACCCAAAACGCTCCCTGCGCTATACAACAAACAATGGGGAAAAATTAATTTTAATTGGCGGAGAAAGTCATAAAACAGGACAAGGAATAAACACAATGCTTCATTATGAAGCACTGTATTCTTTTGCGGAAGCAACGTTTGGAGTAGACGAAGTTCCCTATAGATGGTCAGCACAAGATTTAATCACGCTAGATAAGCTTCCTTATATCGGACATATTAACGAAAGAAATCCAAATATATTTGTTGCAACTGGATATCGTAAGTGGGGAATGACAACTGGAACTGCTGCCGCTCATTTACTGAAGGACTCCATTCTAAAAGTCCACAATCCCTATGAGGAACTTTATGCACCATCACGCTTCCATGCAAATCCAGATATAAAAACATTCCTCTCCCAGAACATTGATGTTGCGAAACATTTAATTGAAGGAAAGATCGAAACCGCATTACGTAAGCCAGAAGATCTCGAAGTTGGTGAAGGATCTGTCGTACATGTTAATGGGAAACGAGCAGGTGCTTATAAGGACAAAGATGGAAAATTACATATTGTCGATACAACTTGTACACATCTCGGCTGCGAAGTTGAATGGAATAATGGTGATTGTACTTGGGACTGCCCTTGTCATGGTTCCCGCTTTTCAATTGAGGGAAATGTTATGGAAGGTCCAGCAGATCGACCGTTAAAACGAATTAATAATGAATAAACAAATAAAGAAGTTCAACAGGATTCCTGTTGAACTTCTTTATTTATTATAAAACCTTTTCAGATAAACTTCGACATAAGAAGGGAAATATTAACATCAAATAAAATAATATATTTATCTATAAATAAAAGGAGGGAATACTATGCAACCTTCAGCTCCACCTCATCTAGAATCTACAAAAACTATCTTTTCAAGCTCTATTACAAAACTTGTTGTTTTTATTTGTTGGCTAGCCATTCTAGCTGATGGATATGATTTAGGTATTTACGGTGCCGTTCTGCCAAAGCTCCTAGAAGACAAAAGCTGGGCACTTTCACCGACACACGCTGGTACAATTGCTAGCTATGCTTTATTTGGGATGTTTATTGGCGCTATTCTAGTTGGAACCATTACAGATCTAATTGGACGAAAATGGACGCTTATATGCTGTTTAGCACTTTTCTCCATCACGATGGGCCTTGCTGCACTTGCTCCTTCCCCTGAATTATTTGGTTTATCTCGATTTATCGGGGGAATCGGATTAGGCGGTGTTATTCCAACAGCTTCAGCACTTACTGTTGAATATTCACCAAAAAAACGACAATCTTTTATTTATGCCCTTATGTTTACTGGCTACCCTTTAGGTATCGTGTTAGGTGCTATTTTGTCTATGTTTATGTTAGAAAATTTTGGATGGAGAATTATGTTTGGCATCGGAATGATTCCACTGCTCCTCATTCCTTTCATCATTCGTTATTTACCTGAATCCATTCAATTTTTATTATCACGTAATCGCCAAGAAGAAGTAGACCAAATCCTTAATCGTTTTCAAATTGAATTCCATGAAAAAGATGAAACTCATCAAGCCCCACCTAATATACGAAAGAAAAATGGATTTCTTACGTTATTCTCAAAAGAGTACATAAAGGCGACGTTGCTTTTTTGGATTACTTATATAATGGGAATGTTTTTAATATATGGTTTAAATACTTGGTTACCGCAGATGATGCGCCAAGCAGGATACCCTCTTGGATCTAGTCTATCATTTTTACTTATGCTAAATATTACTGCCGCTATCGGTGCATTATTTGCTGGAGCAATCGCGGATCGTATAGGGGCTAAAATTGTTATTAGCATCTCCTATCTTATGGCAGCTATATGTATTGGACTATTAACAATTAAACCATCTGTTATAATCATTTATCTTTTAATTGGTCTTGCTGGAATTGGATCAGTCGGTATTACTCAAATATTAAATGCATATGTAACACAATACTTCCCATCCCATATCCGAGCTACCTCCTTAGGCTGGGGACTTGGACTTGGCCGAGTTGGCGCGATTGCTGGTCCTATTCTTGTCGGTATTATTATGACAATGCAATATGACTTAGCATGGAATTTTTACTTATTCTCATTCGCCGGTCTTATCGCAGCTATATCTGTTTTCTTTATTCCTACAAAATAAAAAAGAGCACAAACTCACTTGTGCTCTTTTTCATATACTGCAAACAACATATCCCGAAACAATGTATTTAAACTCTCAATATCGATCCCTGATCCCTTTTCAATTCCTTTTACATATTGCTGATAGTAATGAATTTGTTCTTCTAAAAATTGATTCAACACCTCAATTTTTAATCCAATATCTAATTCAGTACCTGCCTTTTTCTTTATTAACAACTGTTCAATTTCATCTAATACGCTACGTTCTAATGATAATTCTGTAATCAATCGATCGAATTCTACAGGTGGTAAAGTTGTTTTCTCCTCTAACCACTTACAAGCTAAAATAGGACGTAATACATAGAAGTACTTTTTCAACTTTACATTCTCACCTTGCAAAAATTCACGGTAATTTTTTGAAGCCATATGTAAGTAATGATATATCGTTGCTTTTGGATCAAAGTGCTTATCACTCATTTGCTGAAGCTGTTCTGGAAAATGAGAGTTTTTCGAATAGAAAATCGGTGATCGAATCCATTCGAGTAAAGCTGGGTTTGACTTTGCGAATAACTGTAACGCCTTTTTAATATCCCATCCGCTTATATCTAAATCATCACTAATCGGATACTCAATTACATCTCGTTTATCATGAATTGATAAATACCACTCTACCGGATGCATATAAACAAATCTAACATCATAATCACTATCTTTCGACGGAAATCCCCAAGCACGACTCCCTGATTCCACTGCAAATAAAATTTTCACATCATTCTCTTGTTCAATTCTTGCTAACTCCACTCTAATTTTCTCTCTCATTTCATACCCTCTCCTTTTTTTGATTATTTCCTTGGAAATTCGACAAATATACCGCTAAGTTTACTACATACTAAAATAGCTGTCAGAAAATTCCCGACAGCCTACCAAAATCCTTTATTTTTTTACTTGTTCTTTTCTGTTACACTAACCGCAATTCGTTCAAACTCTTTTTGAATCTCCTCTTTATATGCATCTACTTTTGAAAAATCCATAGCAGCAATATATATTCGTTCTAATTTATCACGAACTGATTTCGCTTTCGCTAAGAAAGACATCGCCTCATTCATTTTTGCTTTATATTGAATCGACACGTCACGAATTTCTGTCGCATACTTCTCATCTGTCCCTGGTGTCACAATCAATGCATACATATCTATAATTTCATCACCTTCGCGGCTCGGAAAATATTCATGTGGTGCGGTACTATCAAAAATTGCAAACCCTAATTCTCTTACGATAATCATATCAAGACTATTTGGATCAAATCCACAATGATATACTTCAACTTCAAATTCTTTTTCTTCTGCTGCCTTAGCTAATTTTTTAAGCATTGTTGATTTCCCAGATCCTGGGCGTCCTTTTATAAAATAACGATGCGGTAATCCCTCTGTTAAATTAGGAACAAAATCAACTGCTCCTTTCGGTGTAGCTGCCCCTAAAAACCGATGTTTCACCAGCGATTTTTTCCCGCCTTTATCTGTAAATAACTTCTGAATCAGCTGATCGGTTAGTTCATTTGCTTTATTAAAATCAATATTATTAATATATATTTTCTCCCACTCATCATGTATAACTAGTGCCTCGTTAAAACATGCGTAAGCAGTTTGAAAAGCCTTGCTTGCTTCTGAAACAAATCGTTCAATTTCCACCTTCTGCTTTCTTAATTTATTTGAGTCCCAAGCAACCCCTAAATTAATATACTCCTCGATAACTCCTGGCATTTTCGGCTCAATAACATGCGGTGATGTTCCATCAACAATTCCTACTTTTAACTTCGGGATAATTACACCATCAACCGATTTATTATCAGAAGAACAGTGTAAAAATTCAATATCATATCCTTTTTCAACCCACTCACGACCTATTGCTTTGATTAAAGAAGATTTCCCGGTTCCAGGACCACCCTTTAAAATAAATAACCTGTTTAGCCCTTTTAAATTCTCGTCGTATAAATTATGAAATCCTCTAGCTGTATTTCCACCAGCATAATAATTCAGTACATTCCCTGTCACTGCACTCACTCCTTCGCAGCATTCTATTTACATAAGCTACAATATGCGCGCAACTTTATTTGGGTGAATACCTATTTTGTATTGCACGAAAAAAGGAAATGAATTACAATTTAAAAGTAGTGAATATTCAGAAACGAAAACTTTATATGTCTTTATCAAGAGAGGCAGAGGGACCGGCCCTTTGACGCCCAGCAACCTCAGTTTATACAAACTGAATAGGTGCTAATTCCTGCAAAATGCATTGCATTTTGAAAGATAAAACGTAACTATTGTGTGCAAAACTCATCTTTCTTGATTATGAAAGGTGAGTTTTTTTATTTCAAAACATATATTGGAGGTATTAAAAATGAAAGTAATTGACCTATCACAAACATTTGAAAACAATATGTCCCAATTCCCTGGAACACCAAAAATCAATTTAGGAGCCATTACAAGCGTTGAAGAGACAGGCTATCAAGTTACAGATTTTCATTCTGTCGTTCATGTTGGCACGCATTGTGATGCTCCTGCGCATTTCATTTCAGGCGCAACGACTATTGACCAACTACCCCTTGATCAATTTGTAGGCGAAGCCGTTCTTGTCGATGTAACTCATATTCAAGAGCGAAAGTTACGTAAGGAAGTATTGCATAATGTTGATATACAAGAAGGAGATATTGTTATTTTCCATTCCAATCTATCTACTAAATGGAATACAGAAGCGTATGAAAAAGAAGCCTTTTATCTTTCTGAAGAATTAGCCGAAGAACTAGTTCAATTAAAAGTAAAATCGGTCGGTCTAGATTTCATTTCTCCTGATGAAGTAACGACAGAAACATCACCAATTCATCACATACTACTTGGGAATAATATTTATTTAATCGAAAACTTAACAAACTTAGATGCCATTAATACGAAACGTTTCTTTTTCTCAGCGGCACCTTTAAAAATTAAAGATAGCGACGGTGCTTTCGCAAGAGCATTCGCTGTGATTTTTTAAACAAACTATACAAAAAAGCAAAGATCATCATTGACCTTTGCTTCTATTTTTCTTATTTAAATTAAGAAAGAATTGTTCGACACGAGGACGTACCCAAGCTAAATAATCTTTCTCTTTCTTCTTTGTACAAGCTATTTCTTCCCCATCTACCATTCCGACAAGCTCTAGCTCTAACAGTTGCCTCGTAAATGCTAACATATTTATTTCTTCGTCTGGATACTCTTCTTTTAATTTCTCCTCAATTTCCCCCAATAAAAAACCGTCACGCATCATTGCCAATGCATCAATCCAAAGTGGCGGCATTTCATATTTTTCTCCTGTAATTGTATCTTTTACAATATAATTCTTTTGCTCTTTTCGAAATTGAATCGTGTGTAAACATACAGTCGAATTTAATGTTAATTCCATCATACCACCTCTTTCATAATATCTGCATAGAAAAAAGGATGCGCGTGCACCCCTTCTTTCTCTAACACTACCGAACCGTTACATGAATAACAAATCTCATGTCGATATTTTCCTCCATTATAAACGAAGTATTTTATAAAAAAAACCCTTCTTGAAACATTTTATAAAATGTTTATATTTACACAACAAGAACACTTTTCTGAAAAATATTTTTCTCTAGCACATTATGCTGTCGGTAAAAAAAATTCTACTTTCGTCCCTATTCCCATGCTACTTTGAATCGCGATACTTCCTTGATGTTCCCCAATAATTTTATATGTAATCATTAACCCAAGTCCCGTACCATTCTCCTTTGTTGTGTAAAAAGCCTTTCCAATCTTCTCTAGCTTTTCCTTCTCTATACTAAATCCTTGATCTTCAACAGACATGCACAAATTCCCTTCAGTTTTTTTGATATGCTTGGATATAAATATCTCCACCTTCTGGCATTGATTCTATTCCGTTTTTAATAATATTTAATAACACTTGTTTTAATTGTTTATCATCACCATTTATAACAAGTAGATCCCCATCTACTTGCAAATGAAATCTCACTCTATATTGCGCTGCATAACTTTCCATTAGTTGTACAACATATAAAAGGATTCCCGTATATTACACCATTCATAATTCGTTGATTTCGGTTTTCCTAATAACATCAATTCACTACCAAACCCGTTAATTCTTTCAAATACTTTTAAAGCTTCTTTTTCCTCATAAATAAAGCTTTTAAATTTGTTCATATAAATACTCCTCATGTTCTATACAAACACTCTATATATTATCTCCTTAAATTATCAGTATGAAATTGCTTTCAGGGCAATACGAAAAGGAAGGGGATCCCCATCCCCCTCCCTTTTCGCTATAACTTATATCCATCTTACCCGATCATGTAGCAATCCATCCGTAAAATCATTTCCCCCTACTACAAAATCCTTCATATATAAATTTAAATATTCTCCATACTTACTTTCTGTATTTAATAATAATTCCTCTACATAATAGGCACCTTGTTTAAAGTTATCGAAAAGTAAACTACACAAACCAGCATAAATTCCGCATCCTACTTGAAAGTAAGTTGCATTCGTTTTATATTTACGAAAAACTTGACTGCTATTCATCACGTTATACATATATGTCTCGCTATTTTCATAAACGAGTAATACACCAACTAGATCCTCGCCAGCAATCTCTTCTTCCGCTGGATTAAATACTTTACGATTCCAGTTCCATAAATCTTCTACCTTATCTAAATTCTGCCTAATTACATTTGTTGTATACTCGTTAATTCGGTAAAGAAACCCAACTTCCATATTGAAGTTTTTCCCTAAAATTAAAACTTCCTCATGTGGCATTAAACAACCATAAAACTCTTTCTCTCCTAACTTTACTTTATACTCTGAAGCATATACATCTTCATAAAAATAAAGGGGACGATGATGACTCATATACATCGGATAACTCCATATCGCTTCATCTAGAAATCGCTCTACTGCCCATGAAGCATACAGTGTATGAGGCCTTATTAGTGCTGTATCATTCAAAAATGACGTATCATGTTCTACTATATAGCATGCTCTTGGCTTTTCATTTGGGCGTTCCTTCATAAGTTCAACGACCATCCACTGAACAACACCTGGATTCATACCTGAACCTATAATTGCTTTTGTATTTGTAAACTTCTCTTTCTCCTTCTCAAACCTCGTATATCTTTCCGTAAGCTGAAAGCCGATTAAACTATCGTCCTGATCTACTGCCTCATTTTCCAAAGCTGAATTAATATAACAAATTCCAAGTTCATTACAACAACTTAATACTCTGATTGTATCTGCCCCTGAAACATCAATAACAACACTCGTACTACTTTCTTTTAAATGCTGTTTAAATGTCACTACATCTTGAAGGTCTATTTCGTATAAAAACAATTGATTTTTTAAATTTGGAAACAACTCATCATAATAAGTCCTATCTTTTTGTTTTATATCAACTAAATGAAATGTAACATTCTTTATCGTTTCATAAATCGGGTCTTTTTCATTTACTATCGCTTGATTTAAAATTGCTAAAACTGCTTTTGCTGCTCCACCAGCACTACCAAGTAATGTAATCGATAACGAATTTGGAAACTGCTCCACAAACAAAACCCCTTTAATAAATTAGTTAAGCAGTTCTCCCTCAAAAAATAAATTGAATACATCAAAAGACAGCTCGTACATATTTTTTATGATTTAGCACAAGATTTCCTCTTCAACGGTCACACTAACACATTTATATTCAATTCATTTTTCCCCTCATATTCAAATCAGGCTAAACAAATAGGCTCGACCTTTTCTTCTGCATATAAAAGAAAAAGCCAGCCCTTTCAACTAGCTTACGGACAATGGACAGATTTTACATGTTGAATATTCACATACATTTTCGCATCACGTGCTTTTAATATTTCAATATGCCCTTCATCAATCTTCGCCATTTTTCCGATCTTATTAGATTCCTCACCTAAATCGAACACCATAATTTTGCCAGCCATTTTAATAAGCTGTTCTTCAAATGTTCTAGCTAACGTAATATTTAATGGATTTACGGGGAGTTCATTTTTGTTGAGGGCATAAGGCACTTGATTTTCTTTATACGGAATTAACCATTTCAAGTGTTTTAAAGATACATATACAGTTTTATAAACTGGACTATAAAAAACAATATAATCGTTCATTACGCTTGTAACATACCCATGTATTGGAGCACTTCCAGCTACATAAATTTCTGTAAAAATCCCTTTAGAGGTACTTAATACTTTCCTCAAAGAAATTGAAGGGGACTCCCTCTTAATTACAGAATCAACATCTGGCTTTGATATTTCTTCATCATATGGTCTTAAAATTTTATAATATTGTACATGGTATAAAGATATATATACGTAGTCTTGTCCATTGTAAAGAACAACGATATCATTTCCTACGTCTATTAATACACCTTTAAATCTTTGTTCACCGATTAATTTAACATATATATTTTCTCCAATACTTTTGTTTAACTCATTCATCTATATCCTCCTTCCTATGAATTTCTTCTTTCCTGTCTGTCATTTCTAAAAAAATAATCAGGGCAAAGTTCTGTTTTAATAGTAAGTAATTCCTTTTCATACTATCGAAATAAGAAATTGTTCTTCTCTTTCCCTCATAATGCCCCTCTTATTTATTAAACATTATTTATCTTCATTCTTTTTACATTTCACTACTTGACTCACACTCTTAATATGAGACTTAATTACATAAATAACTTCATCGCAGTTTACTAGTGTAATACAGTCATGGTGTACCTCACTTAATAAACCTTCCACACATTCTGGACCGCCACGATTAATTTTTACCCACTTATACTTCAAGTCTTTTAATATATCCAAAAAAGTATCCTCATCAGAGCAGAAACATGAACTATAGCAATCGCCACATTTACTTTCTTTCACTTTCTTAACTAGACTCTTCACATGTTTCAACTGATAATATACTAATTCACCATGAGGTAATTGTAACGTTAGATAATCTTTGCCTAACGATACGAGCTCACCCACTCGACTTTCTGGTCCGCGAAGGTTTACTTTTACAGTCTCACCAACTAAACATTTAATTTGGTCACAGCATAATACATTCTCCAATTTCGTATCCCCCTTTCCTCTTATCTTCCTCTACTTGATTGTCTTTGTGCACGAGCGCGACCTGAATTATTGCTACTATTTTCCTTACTGCTACTATCATCGCTCTCATCGCTCTCTCCGCATGCTAATGCATTATAGTTAACGCTTTTAATATGCTCTATTGCAATTAATATAAGTTCCTCTTTTACGATTAATGTTACGAAATCACAAGATACATCTTGCAAAATGCCTTCTACTTTCTCTGGACCACCGCGATTAATTTTCACCCAGCAATATTTGAAAGTTTGAAGTAGTGCCTCAAAGTCTTCTGCACATTCGCAATCTTCCCACTCGGAATCACTTGATCCACAGTCTTTCGCATTTTTTGTAATACTTTTTAGATGACTAAGTTGATAGTAATAAAGCTCACCTTTTTCATTCTGCAATACGAAGTAGTCCGGACATACTGATATTATTGTTCCTTTTTGAGATTCTGGACCACCCCTGTTTACTCTTACATAAGATCCAATTAAGTCTTTCAAAAAATCACAATGAAATAAACTCACGAGAAAACCCCTTCCATTAATTTATAAGCTTTTCATTAATTTATAAGCTTTTGCACTGATAGTATATGTATCTGTACAGGTTACGTTCTCTATGTTTGTCCTAGCTGTAAAAAAATATGCTTTTAACATGGTAGACTACTACCTATCAAATTCAAAAAAATCCTGGGGACTCCTTAAAATTTTGATATCTTGAAACTAAAAATCCCGTATGAAGATACATTTCTGCATATCTTCATACGGGATCTCCCATAGTTTAATCTTCGTCTTTAACATCCATATCTTCTGGAATTGGTTCGTTCAATATATCTTCCACTAATTGCTTATATTTCTCCATTTGTTCTAAATGTGTATTGAATTGTTCTTTATTTAATAAATATTGATCTCCATCAAATAGTGCACGAATTTTCTTTTGCTGAATTAACTCTTCAATATACGACTTTGGTAAATTCAAATACTCCGCAGCTTCTTCTACTGTTATATACAACGCGTTCATTCCTTTATTATTTTTTCATATATACTGTATCTTACTTTATTTTTGTAAACAAATAAAAAAGATTTTGTAAATGCAATTTAAAAAGAAGGTGGATGCATTCCATATATTGTATAATAATATAGTAAGGATTTTTTAAATATAGAATGGTATTACCCATTTACACAAAGGAGAGTTAACATATGGCTACTCGTCACATCATTACAATGTTAGAAAAAACATTACAGGTTGAAACAGAAAACACAATTTCTCATTTAACTACATCTTTATCTGATCGTATTCTTTCTCAAAGCTCAGTAATACATGAAAACAATTGTTACCATACAATTGGGGAATGGTACAAAAATCATTTTTTATTCCAACAAGATGATTTCCTTTGGGCTAAATACGCTTTCTATGACGCATATTGTGAAGCTATAAAGGGACAAGGACATCTTACAAAACGCGTCCGTCAAATATTAGAATCATTAGCTCGAATGCATGGAAAACAGTACATTGCGTCTATATTAAATATGCCATTTCCTAACGAACGAGCTAAAGGGACAGCATAATGTAATACTGTTCTGCGTCAGCAAAACATAGATTCATTGTTTTCTAGGAAGATTTACAAATAAAACGTTCATATCACATGAACTGATGAAACCGGTGTCATTATAATGATTGAAAATATAGTAAACAGGAAAACCCCCATTTACCTCTCTCGTCACTCGAATAGAGAAGTAAATGGGGGTTACTTGTTTCTTTGTTATTTCATCATCTGCTTGATCAATTCACGATTTCTCTTCTTAAATACTTCATTATGCGAAGAAACCATTCCGTACTCACTTGCATCTGGTTGAATAAATTGTTTCGCTTTATTCACAGCATTTCCAGCATCTTGGAATGCCCCCGCAATTAAGTGTAATTTCCCTTCATGCTTTAAAATATCTCCCGCAGCATATAATCCATCTACTGAAGACTCACTATTTGCATTCCCTGCAATATAATAATTATCTATAATTGCAACGTCTAACTCACTATTTTCTAATAATGTAATGTCACGCTCATATCCATGGTTAATAATTACTTCATCAATAGGTAAATGGGCAACTTCACCTGTCTCATGATTTGTTAATTCTACATATTCAATTGCTTCATGATTATCACCAGCAATTAATTTTGTAATAGAGGTATTAAAGAAACACTCCGCTGAGCTGTTCATAAGTTGCTTCACTTGCGCTTCATGACCAGATAACTCTTCTTTTCTATATGTTAAATAAACCTTTTTCGCAATTGGTTCTAACTCATTTGCCCAATCAATTGCCGAGTTACCTCCGCCTGAAATAATGACCGTTTTATCTTTGAAACGTTTTAACGATTTAACTGTATAATTTAAATTTGATACTTCAAAGCGCTCCGCACCTTCAATTGATAACTTTTGTGGATTCAATATACCACTTCCAGTTGCAACAATCACTGTTTTTGAAAAATGTTCTTCTCCAGTGCTTGTTTTTAATGTGAAAGTACCATCTTCGTTACGAATAATCGATTCTATTTTTGTATCTAATACCACTTCAGGCTGAAATGTTAAACCTTGTTGTACCAGTTGCTCAATTAATTTTTCACCAGTAACCGGTAATAGTCCGCCAATATCCCAAATCATCTTCTCCGGGTAAACATGTATTTTTCCACCTAACTGTGGTTGAAATTCTATTATTTTCGTTTTCATCTCTCTGAGTCCACTATAAAAAGCTGAATAAAGCCCTGCAGGTCCTCCGCCTATCACAGTTACATCAAACAATTCTTCTTGATTCATTCGTGTCACTCCTCAGCTACTAGTTATTGATTATCATTCTCAATAAAATATAACCTGTTTCCGCAAAATTTACAATCAAAATTACTATTGACAATACACCTATATAAAATTATATTATTTAAAGAATCAATAGTGATAATCATTATCAATTTGTTAATAATTAGCAAATTTGAGATTACATCTTCTTTTATTAATATGGTTAATACTATATTGTAGAATCTCATATTCAAGATTTTTAATAAGCATTTTGCATTACCACTACTTTTTCAAACAGATTGCAGTTAAACAAATTATTATATACACATATCATCTATGTTAAAGGAGAAAGACGATGAAAAAGTTATTTATTTCACTAACAGTTCTTTTCGTTCTTGTTATGAGCGCTTGTAGCAATGGCTCTACAGACAAAAAGAACGATGCAAAAGGTAGTAAATCAGAAACAATTACATACCAATCTGAAAATGGTAAAGTAGAAGTTCCTGCAAATCCAAAACGCGTTGTTGTTTTATCATCATTCGCTGGTAACGTAATGTCATTAGATGTAAATCTTGCTGGGGTAGATTCATGGTCTAAACAAAACCCACGTTTTGATAGCAAACTGAAAGATGTTGCCGAAGTATCAGATGAAAACGTTGAAAAAATCGCTGAACTAAATCCAGATTTAATCATTGGTTTATCAAATATTAAAAATGTTGATAAGTTAAAGAAGATCGCTCCTACTGTAACGTACACTTACGGAAAAGTTGATTACTTAACACAGCATTTAGAAATCGGTAAGTTATTAAACAAAGAAAAAGAAGCAAAAACTTGGGTTGATGACTTCAAGAAACGTGCACAAGACGCTGGTAAAGAAATTAAAGCAAAAATCGGTGAAGATGCAACAGTTTCTGTTGTAGAAAACTTCAACAAACAGCTTTATGTATACGGCGAGAACTGGGGCCGTGGAACAGAAATTCTGTACCAAGAAATGAAATTAAAAATGCCTGAAAAAGTAAAAGAAAAAGCATTAAAAGAAGGTTACTACGCATTATCTACTGAGGTATTACCTGAGTTTGCTGGTGATTACTTAATCGTAAGTAAAAACAAAGATACTGATAACTCATTCCAAGAGACAGAATCATATAAAAACATCCCAGCAGTAAAAAATAATCGCGTATATGAAGCAAACATGATGGAATTCTATTTCAATGATCCACTTACATTAGACTTCCAACTAGACTTCTTCAAGAAGAACTTTCTTGGTAAATAATACAAACATGAGGAATTCTTAATTTAAGAATTCCTCTTCCTTTATTCTATGAACAGAAAAGATGTGAAACGAATGACAAAAGATCACGACAATCCACGTTCTATAGCTTTTACATACAAACTCATTTTGAGCATAATTGCATTCTTTCTTATTTTTATGGTGGCAATGGTATTAGGTGCTGCAGATACTTCAATAAAAGACGTATGGTTAGCGCTCACATCCTCCGCTAAAGGAGACAAAATATCTATTATTCGCGAAATTCGTTTACCACGTGAAGTTGCTGCTATTTTTGTAGGAGCTGGACTTGCTGTTTCTGGAGCGATTATGCAAGGATTAACACGAAATCCACTTGCAGATCCTGGATTATTAGGGCTATCTGGTGGGGCAAATGCTGCGCTTGCGTTAACGCTAGCCTTCAACCCCTCGATCAGCTATCTTTACTTAACATTTGCTTGCTTTATCGGTGCTGCAATTGGCGCGATTATGGTATTTGGAATTGGTATGGTGAAAAAAGGCGGGCTGTCCCCTCTTCGAATTGTATTAGCTGGTGCTGCCGTTTCAGCATTTCTCCTTGCAATTTCAGAAGGCGTCGGCATTTACTTTAAAATTTCACAAGAGGTATCACTTTGGACTGCTGGCGGCGTAATTGGAACAACTTGGGGCCAATTAAAAATTATTATTCCAGTCATTTCAATTAGTATCTTTATCGCCATCTTATTTGCAAGAAAATTGACAGTCCTTAGTTTCAGTGAAGAAGTTGCTGTTGGACTAGGTCAAAAAATTATTGTTATTAAAACCATTCTATTTATCATTATTATCTTACTTGCTGGTGCGTCTGTAGCGCTTGTCGGAAATATGGCATTTATCGGTTTAATGGTACCTCATATGGTACGCCCAATTGTCGGTCCAGATTACCGTTTTGTTATACCGATGTCAGCAATTGCTGGAGCATCCTTTATGCTACTTGCAGATACAATCGGTCGTACTATTAACGCTCCGTACGAAACACCAGTTGCCGCTATTGTCGCAATTGTAGGATTACCATTCTTCCTATTCGTTGTACGTAAAGGAGGAAAAACATTCTCATGATGCAATCGATTCTAAGAAAACAACGTCTTATTATACTCGCTTTACTAATACTGACCCTCACCACCATTGTAGTTGGAATGGGACTTGGTGCAGCATCTTTATCTTATGATCGACTACTCCCAACATTAATGGGACAAGGGACTTTTAAAGAGGAGTTTGTTTTATACTCTTTAAGACTACCTAGAATTGTTATTACATTATTAGCTGGTATGGCTCTCGCTTTATCAGGGGCTATTCTGCAAGGGATTACCCGAAATGATTTAGCTGAACCTGGTATTCTCGGTATCAACTCTGGAGCCGGTGTTGCTGTCGCTATTTTCTTTTTATACTTTCCAATAGATGTAGGTTCATTTCTTTACTTACTACCAGTCGTTGGATTTATTGGGGCTTTTCTGACAGCTGTTCTAATTTACGTATTTTCATATAGTAAATCAACTGGACTTCAGCCAATACGACTAACATTAACTGGTATTGGTTTTTCATTTGCACTATCTGGAATGATGATTGTCCTTATTTCATCCGCTGATCGTATGAAAGTGGACTTTATCGCCAAGTGGATTGCCGGAAACATTTGGGGAGATGACTGGGTCTTCGTTTTAGCAATGCTCCCATGGTTAATCGTATTAATTCCGTTCGTTTTCTATAAAGCAAATCGATTAAACATTCTAGCATTAAACGAACCAGTCGCAATCGGTGTTGGAATTGAAATTGAAAAAGAACGCAGATACTTATTAGTTGCAGCCGTTGCGCTTGCTGCTGCAGCAGTTTCCGTAACAGGAGGAATTAGCTTTATCGGGCTAATGGCTCCTCATATCGCGAAATCTTTAGTAGGTCCAAGACATCAAATTTTCATGCCTATCGCCCTTTTAATCGGCGGATGGCTATTGCTATTAGCAGATACAATTGGCCGAAACATCGTTGAACCTAATGGCATCCCAGCAGGTATTGTCGTTGCTTTAATTGGTGCTCCTTACTTTATGTATTTGTTGCTTAAGAAAGCATAGAAACACCCTCAAGATTTTTTCTTGAGGGTGTTTTTGTTTTATTCTACTGCTGCCCATACCCTTCAAACTTCTTCGCCAAATTCGCCATCTCATCTTCTGGCAAAAGCTTCGGCTCTCCAACGCTTTTCGTTTGATAATAAATTTGCGCACAAAACTCAATTTCTTCGGCAACAGTAAACGCCATTTTTATGTTATTTGCACCTGCAATTAAACCGTGGTTCTCAAGTAAAACGGCACGACGATCAATCATGCCTTCAAAAGCAGCATCTGCTAATTGCTTCGTACCAAATGTTTCATACGGTGCACAGCGTACATTCGGGCCTGCGAAAGCAATTAAATACGATACTGCAGGAAGTTCCCATCCTAATGATGCAATCGTCTTCGCATAAGGAGAATGTGTATGCACAAGCGCATTTATATCTTCACGCTTTCTATAATAAATAAGGTGCATATCGAGCTCACTTGATGGTTTTTTCTCTCCTTCTACCACTTCACCATCTAAGTTTAATATAACTACATCCTCAGGTTTTGTTTCATAATACTCTAAACCACTTGGGCTAATTGCAACAAGACCTTGCTCGCGATTGAAAATACTAATATTGCCGCCTGTCCCCTTTGTTAAACCGCTAGAAATCATTTTCTTTCCATACGCTACAATTTCTTCTCTTTCTTTTTGTAATAACATATACATCCCCCTAAGTATGAAGCTTATGATGACTGACTTTTTAAATCTATTTACTTATTGAAATAGCTTTTTTAAGTTCTCCGTAAACGGTGCTTTTACAATCCCTTTTTCCGTAATAATCGCTGTTACATTTTCATGTGGCGTGACATCAAAGGCCGGATTATATACTTTACTTTCTTTCGGAGCAGAATATTGTCCGAAGCGATTAATCACTTCAGAAGCATCTCTTTCTTCAATTGGAATTTCTTTTCCTGTCGGTGTTTTCAAATCAATTGTCGGCGTTGGTGCTGCTACATAAAACGGAATGTTGTAGTATTTTGCTAAAATAGATACGCCTAATGTACCAATTTTATTTGCTACATCACCGTTTGCTGCCACACGGTCGCACCCAACGATTACCGCATCAATCTTTCCTTGTGACATGACCATAGCCGCCATATTATCCGTAATAACAGTAACATCAATCCCCGCTCGCTGTAGTTCTAATGCTGTTAACGTTGAACCTTGTAATCTAGGACGTGTTTCATCCGAAAAGATTTTTAAGTTCCATCCTTTTTCTTTCGCTAAGTACATTGGAGCTGTTGCGGTACCATACTTAGTCGTCGCTAACGCACCTGCATTACAATGTGTTAATACTCCCATTCCATCATGGAATAACGTTAATGCATGCTCTCCAATTTGACGGTTAATTTCTTCATCTTCTCTATGAATCTCTTTTGCCTCTTCTAGTAATCTATCTTTCAACTGGGCGATTGATAAATGTGCGTTCTCTGTCGCTACCGCCTCCATTCTTTCAAGTGCCCAGAATAAGTTTACTGCTGTCGGCCTTGATGTTGCTAAGTATGCACATACTTTTTTGATTTCCTCTATAAATGCTTCCACCGTACTTTGAGTAACTTCCTTAGCTCCTAAATACACACCATAAGCTGCCGAAACACCAATCGCTGGCGCTCCTCGTACTTTCATTACTTGAATGGCATCCCACACACTTTCAGCTGTCTTAAAAGATTCATAGGCAATCTCATTCGGTAATACCGTTTGATCTAATAAAACTAAAGCATCTTCTTTCCACTGAATTGGTATTAATTGCTCTTCCATCATTTTCTCCCCTTACTTCGCGTAGTGCATTGACTGTTCTTTTAACGTTTCTACAAAGCTTGTGCCCGTTTTATATTGATTCGCTCGTAAAATAAACTTCTTCGCTACTTGAAGACAAATGCGTTCCGCTCTAGCACGTGCTTCCTCATTCTCAATACAAGTAATATCTTTCACTTTCGCTAACCCAACAATACGACGAATTAACTCAAGGCCCGTCACTGCAGCTGTATCTTCTAATACAGATTGTAAATATACTTCGTTAAAGCCTTCTTCCTTTGCCATAATCTCGGTCACATGAATATTCCAAGCATTTAAAAACTTCTTCTTAAATAAATCAATTACCTCTACCATTGTCGATTGTAGCCAACCCATATACGTATCTTTCTCAGCCCCGGGCGGCATCGTCGCATCTGCATTCACCCAAGCAAACATTAAATTCGCCATTACATTCCCAACGTCATATCCCATTGGTCCATAAAAGGCAAACTCAGGATCAATAATCTTCGTGGAATCATTTTTCACAAAAACTGAACCAGTATGCAAATCACCATGAATAAGCGCCTGTGCATTCGTCATAAAAGAAAACTTAAGTTTTGCTACTTCCATACGAAGCCCTTTATCACTATAAATATGCTCTCTAATCCATCCTTCATTTAACGGAAATAACTCGTTCCGCTTATTATGATTTGTAAATGGCTCAGCGTAGACGAGGTCTTCTGTAATTTCACATAACTCAGGATTTATATAATTTTTCACAAGTTCCTTCTTCTCTTTATGATTCATTACAACATCTGATGTTAATAAGAGTGTGTTTACCAAAAAGGTCGTTACATCATCCGCAAGCTTTGGAAACATTTGATGATTTATAAGTGCTGTACGTAATATTGTATGGTCCGATAAATCTTCCATTACGCAACAATTCATCACACTATCAAACAAATACACCGTTGGAACGAGCCCAGGTGCTAACTCCTCCTCTAACTGCAAAACATCCGATTCTATACGAATACGATTCGTCGACAACTTAAACTCATCTGAAATACGCGCTGTATGCCCAGCTTGCTTTACAATGACAGAAATATTCTTCTGTTCATCCCAAACGCGGAATACATAATTTAAATTACCATCGCCTATTTCTTTACACTGTAACCCCTTTGCATCCTCAAACTCACATAATTTCTCTTTCACATATACAATTACATCGTTAGCTTCCATTAAAAAATACTTTGTGAACTTAGACATGGTTTCCCCTCCACACTAATTGTAAGCGTTTTCTAAAGGTCGTAAAAAAATAATAGGGTGAAATTTTTTCATCCTATATTATATCTTCTTTTTGAAAGGTATATCTAGATTTTATTATATCTTGTTAGCACCTTGAGTCAATGTTTCTATATCATTGCAATATACTTCCTAATTATATATTTGAGATGACAAAAATTGTTCAAAAAGATTTTAATTCATTTTATTTTATTTATCACACAATTCTTTGTAAAATAGAAATAAGCAATCCTTTTCAACTCCACAACTTCTAAGAAGTATTCTCTTCCTAACAATTTATACTTACACCATTTCTCTAACATACACACTACTCTTTTATATACTCATTGAAAATCGATTACATGAAAACTACCTTTTCATTCTCTAACAACCTTAATTGAGAATAAATATTAATTAAATTGATATAAAGTTGGTTTATTCTCTTGACAAAATAACCACTTCTATATGATAATTAATATCGAATTAGAATTATTATAGTTAATTAAAAAATATATTTTATGAGCACACTATTTTTTGATGCTCAAAACCAACATTTAGGAGGAATTTTAATATGTTATTAATCGGCACAGAAGTAAAACCGTTTAAAGCTAATGCTTACCATAATGGAGAATTTATCCAAGTTACTGACGAAAGTTTAAAAGGAAAATGGAGTGTAGTTTGTTTCTACCCAGCTGACTTCACATTCGTTTGTCCAACTGAACTTGAAGACTTACAAAACCAATACGCAGCTCTTAAAGACTTAGGCGTTGAAGTATACTCTGTATCTACAGACACTCACTTCACTCACAAAGCATGGCATGATAGCTCAGAAACTATCGGCAAAATCGAATACATTATGATTGGTGACCCAACTCGCACAATCACTACAAACTTCAACGTTTTAATGGAAGAAGAAGGTCTTGCTGCTCGTGGTACATTCATCATCGATCCAGACGGCGTTATCCAATCTATGGAAATCAATGCTGACGGTATCGGCCGTGACGCAAGCATTCTTGTTAACAAAATTAAAGCAGCTCAATACGTACGTAACAACCCAGGTGAAGTTTGTCCAGCTAAATGGCAAGAGGGTTCTGCAACACTTAAACCAAGCCTTGACCTTGTAGGCAAAATCTAAGGAGTTCGATCAAAATGATACTAGATGCAGATATAAAAACACAACTATCCCAATACCTTCAGTTAATGGAGAACGATATTTTACTTAAAGTAAGCGCTGGAGACGATGACGTATCTAAAGATATGTTAGCTCTAGTAGACGAATTAGCTACTATGTCATCTAAGATTACAGTAGAAAAAGTTGAATTAGAGAGAACACCAAGCTTTAGCGTAAATCGCCCTGGTGAAGACACTGGTGTCGTATTCGCTGGTATTCCATTAGGACACGAATTTACTTCATTAGTGTTAGCTTTACTACAAGTAAGTGGACGCGCTCCAAAAGTTGAACAAAAAATAATCGATCAAATTAAAAACATTCAAGGCGAATATCATTTTGAATCTTATATCAGCCTAAGTTGTCATAACTGTCCTGATGTTGTACAAGCTCTTAACGTAATGAGCGTTCTAAACTCTGGTATTACACATACTATGATTGATGGCGCTGCATTCAAAGAGGAAGTAGAAAGCAAAGACATCATGGCAGTACCAACAGTTTTCCTAAACGGCGAATCTTTCGGAAGCGGTCGTATGACACTTGAAGAAATTTTAGCTAAAATGGGTAACGGTCCAGATGCATCAGAGCTTTCTGATAAAGATCCATACGATGTTCTTGTTGTTGGTGGCGGCCCTGCTGGTGCAAGTGCGGCAATTTATGCAGCACGTAAAGGCATCCGTACTGGTATCGTTGCTGAGCGCTTCGGTGGTCAAGTAATGGATACTATGGGCATTGAGAACTTCATCAGCGTAAAACGCACTGAAGGTCCTAAGCTAGTAGCAAGCCTTGAAGAGCACGTAAAAGAATACGACATCGATGTAATGAATCTACAACGTGCAAAACGTTTAGAGAAAAAAGAACTTATTGAAGTGGAACTTGAAAACGGCGCTATTCTGAAAAGTAAGAGCGTAATCGTTTCAACAGGTGCTCGCTGGCGTAACGTTGGCGTACCAGGTGAAGCTGAGTTCAAAAATAAAGGTGTAGCATACTGCCCACACTGTGACGGTCCATTATTCATTGGAAAAGACGTAGCAGTTATCGGTGGAGGTAACTCTGGTATTGAAGCAGCTATCGACTTAGCAGGTATTGTTAAGCACGTAACTGTTCTTGAATTCATGCCAGAATTAAAAGCTGATGCTGTATTACAAGAGCGTCTTAACAGCTTACCAAACGTAACTGTTCTGAAAAACGTTCAAACGAAAGAAATCACTGGTACTGATAAAGTAAACGGTATTTCTTACATCGACCGTGAAACTGAAGAAGTTCATCACGTTGAATTACAAGGTGTATTCGTACAAATCGGTCTTGTGCCAAACACAGACTGGTTAGGCGAAACAGTTGAACGCGCTCGCGGTGAAATCGTAACAGATAAGCACGGCGCTACAAACGTACCAGGAGTGTTTGCTGCAGGTGACTGTACAAATAATCCGTACAAACAAATCATCATCTCTATGGGTTCAGGTGCAAACGCAGCTTTAGGTGCATTTGATTACTTAATCCGTAACTAATTATATAGACGTGAGTAAAAGAGGCGCTACTAATAGGTAGCGCCTCTTTTTTATTACATTATATGCAAATGGTCGTCAAATTCCTTCCAACATATTAAATCATACGGTGGTTCTATATCTAATACTATATTTACATCTTCTGCTACTACTTGTATTCTTTTAGCTGGATTATCTCTTTTTCCTGAAGAATAAATAGCAAGCTTCATTATTTCCTGCTTTCCATCTTCATAAATTCTTTTCTTTAAGTCTAATTGTTCAATTTGTTCTTTTGAAGGAATCTCTTTCCCTTCCCAATCACATATTTCAAATAACGGATATCGATCTCCATACCATTCCTCAATAATCTCAATGACTTTCAAAATAATATAATTCCCCGATACTAATTCGTAACTAACAGCATCACCTGCTTTTAAAGAAGTATTCGCTATAAATCTCTTCGAGACTTTTTTAGCTTCTGGTTGCGGGGAATGTAACTGTTCTCTAAATTTATTTAACACTACTTCACGTTTTCTCTGTAATTTAGGTCTTTCCCAGCGTGCTAAATCTGCGCCGCTCTCTATTATTTGCAATGCCTCATGTTTAACGTTCTCTTGAAGCCTCCCTAGCTTCCATTGTATGTAAGCAAATGCTAACAAAAAAACAAGTATCTCTTCATCATCTAGTTCATTCTTGTATGCCTCAATTACAAGCCTACTTGCTTCCTCATTCGAATATTCGTTTCCTAACAAATCCTTATAAATTAACTGAATATCTTTAGCACTATCATCTGACAATATCGCTACTCCCCAAGCCCCCATACATTAACACTCCAATCTATAAACTAAAAACCTCTCATTCGCATTCTTCTCATAAGCCCCAGGCAACCTTACTTCCCTCTTCAGCTCAAACGCAGTCTGATTCTCCAAGAAGAAAATATAATCTTCAGAAGGATAGTATAAAATAATATCCACTTCTCTCTCCGCCTCTTCTACCGAAAGTAAAATATTATTTACTACGTTCATAAATACTTGTACAGAAAATGGGTTGAAGAAATAAAACCGATTATCACGTGGATCAATCTCATATTCCTGCGCTAAACAACATTCAAACCCAATTTTATCCTTACTGTTTCTTACCTTTCGTGCATAGCGCTCTAGATTATCCATCGCTTCTTTATAAAACTCTTCATTCATTTCAATTCCAACCGCTGAAGCGCCACACTTATGGTTCATGTAAAAGTTTAATCGTCCTTTTCCGCATCCAAAGTCTACAACTCGGTCACTACTTCTTATTTCATATTGATTCAATAGTTCATCTAATCCGCTATATGGCGTCGGTTCATAACGGTGATAATGCATAGATTTATTAAAACCCTTTTGCTCACCAACAGTTTTTATATGTAATACAGCATCATAATATTGTTCGTTCATTCTTCTTCTCCTAATAGAAAATGGTACTTATTATTATACACCATGTACTGGAGACTCATTTTTTATTGGATTAACTGGTACGTGAAATTATATTGACTTACCAACAAATTCCTACAAAAAAACAGGAGCTCTCTAGCCCCTGCCCTCTAATACTTTCCATACAGTTTGTTTCAATATTTCTACTCCATCCATGATACAACTATGATCGAACTTCATATACGGATGGTGTAATCCAGGTTGTAGGTTGGCACCTAGTCCAAGCATGACAGCTTTTAAATGTGGTCTCTTCACTGTATAGTAATGGAAATCATCGCTTCCTGTCGTATACAGTGGTCCAGTGCATCCCTCTTCCCCGTATACTTCAAGAATGCCTTTTCGCATAAAGCGCTCAGCTTCTTCTGAAACTTCAGCTCCTGGCGCGAGATCGATCCACTCATACGATACTTTAGATCCCATTGATTCCGCCGACAAAATTACTCGCTCTATTTTTTGCTTCAATTCATTTAGTAATATGTTATTTTCTGCTCTTACATCTAAGCTAAAATGGCCGTTCCCCGGAATAATATTTAAATTATCTCCACCAGCTTGGCACCTCGTCATCTTCACTGAATATGAACTTTGCGGTGGTAGCCATATATTTTTTAAACTGATATTGATCATAGAAATGACATCAATTGCATTTATCCCTTGATGCGGGCGTGCCCCATGCGCATCATCTCCGTGAATCGTTCCTTCTAAAAATCCTGCTGCTCCGTGACGAATAGATGGGGCAGCTTGTTTCAAAGGTAGTTCTTCAATCGGCCTTAGATGAACACCAAATAAGAAGTCAGCATCATCCACGGCACCCTTCTCTACCATCTTTAAGGAACCATTTCCTTTTTCCTCTGCCGGCTGAAAAATAAATCTAACCGTTCCACTATCCCATCTCATATTTTTCAATTGTAAAATAAGCCCCATCACAATTGTCATATGAGCATCGTGACCACATGAATGATTCGCTTTAAACTCTCCGTCCACTTCTTGCCATAGTGCATCCATATCAGCACGAATTGCAATAACTGGATTTCCGCTTCCAATTTCAGCAATTACGCCTGGGCAATCATCAAATATTTTATATGAAATTCCTTCTTCTTTTAAAAAGTTAGTAATATATGCTGTCGTTTCATACTCTTTCCAACTCACTTCAGGGTTTTCATGTAAATGCTGAAAAATTTCAGTTAACCGCTCTTGTAGTTCTAATGTTTTCAAAGCTACATTCTCCTTCCCAAATTCCAAAACCATTCAGGTTAATTATACTTATGAAAAACAGATGTTTTTATGAACATATTGAATTTTAAGAAAAAAGTCAATTGTTTATTTTTAAATACGATCGACAACTCACTTCATAACGATAGAACATTCCTTATTTTCTGTTTTTTATTGACGCTCATATCAATTTTTAGTTATTATAATTTAATAACGTCTATTTTGCGACAATTCTAAAAATACAAACATACATAATGAGGAGGAAGTTTATGAAAAAAGAAATACCTTTTGGCGTAGCAATAATCCCTATTATCATTACAGTTGCAGTTATGATGGTTACAATTGTTGTATTAAAACAAAGCCCTCACGTCCCACTTATTATCGGTACAACCGTTGCTTCTATCGTCGCTTGGCGTTACGGTTACAAATGGCACGACATTGAAGAAGCAATGTATAAAGGAATTCGCCTCGCATTACCCGCTATCGTTATCATTATTCTAGTAGGTTTAACGATCGGTGCTTGGATTGGCGGCGGAATCGTCGCAACAATGATTTATTACGGTTTAAATCTTTTAACTCCATCATTATTTTTAGTTTCAATTACAATTATTTGTTCTATCGTTGCATTAGCTATCGGTAGCTCTTGGTCTACAATGGGAACAATTGGGGTTGCAGGAATGGGAATTGGTCTAAGTATGGGAATCCCAGCTCCAATGGTTGCCGGTGCTATCATTTCCGGTTCTTATTTCGGCGATAAAATGTCACCGCTTTCAGACACGACAAACTTAGCTGCAGGATTAACAAATACAGATCTATTCACACATATTCGCCATATGTTATTTACTACAATTCCAGGTTTAATTATTACTCTTATCGTTTATGCGTTCTTAGGAAGAAGCTTCGGCGCTAACAATATTGATGCAAAAGGTATCGATCAAACGTTACAAGTATTGCAACAAAACTTTGTTATCTCACCTTTCCTATTAATCATACCTGTAGTCGTTATGGTATTGGTCGCTAAAAAGGTTCCTGCGATCCCAGCTATTCTCGTAGGTATTATTTTAGGATTTTTATCACAAGTCTTTATTCAAGGTGGTTCTGTCTCCGCATCTGTCGGTGCACTCCAAAATGGATTTGTCATAGACACTGGCAACAAGCTAGTAGACGAACTCTTTAACCGCGGTGGCTTAGATTCGATGATGAATACCGTTTCTATGACAATTGTCGCTATGACTTTTGGAGGAGTACTAGAACATACTGGCATTCTTCGTTCAATTGTAAATCAAATTTTAAAATTAGCGACATCAGCAAAAGGACTTATCGCTTCTACTATCGCATCTTGCTTTGCAACCAATCTTACTTGCTCTGAACAATATATTTCGATTGTTGTTCCTTCAAGAATGTACGCAAATGCATACACAGAAAAAGGACTACATTCTAAAAATTTATCCAGAGCATTAGAAGATGGCGGAACATTAACTTCTGTCTTCGTACCTTGGAATACATGTGGTGTATTTATTCTCGCAACACTTGGAGTTGGCGCATTCGAATATGCTCCTTATGCTATATTGAATTTCATCGTACCTATTATTTCAATCCTTTACGGCATAACTGGTCTCACAATTACAAAACTATCTGATATTGAAAAAGCAGAACTACTAAAAAAACAAAAAGCTCAATTAGAAGCTTAAAGATAACGGTAAATTCAGTTCATATATTGCGCGCGGGCGCCCTTGTTGATAGGGCATTTCCTCGCCGCAAATATGAGCATACCCATAATCAACTAGTTTCTTTAATAACCTTTCTGTTGATCGGCGAGTCACTTGTAAGTATTCAGAAAGATCTGCTGCTGTAAACTTCAATGACGGATGTGATTGACTAAATTGAACAATTTTTGACAAGTTGGCTGGACTAAGTTTCGTTTCCTTCGCTATTTTCATGAGTTCTGGGTTGTCATTCTTCAAACTTTGTACTCTCTGTTCTTTCGGGAACGGACCAAATAGTTCTTTATCACTTGTTAGTATATAAAAACAGTGGTCTATTGGATTATTCTTCGCAAAACTTTGAGCGATTTTAGCATTTTTCTCTGCTTCCTTCACAGTTTTTCCGTAACCAAATCCAATAGCTATCGTTCCTTCTATACTCGCAAATAAATTATTTATCATATTTGTTTTTATAATCGATTCAATATCACCACGAGTCGTATACAAAATGAACGTCATTTCATCAACTTTTTTAAATGAACCACGCAGTTCTTTTGAAATGACATCTAATTGCTCAAGCAAACCTTCTCGTAATTCTAAAGAAGAAATCATACAAGCACCAACAGTAGCTGAATGGCTTTTTGCTAACTCAGCTTTTATTTTTGCATCTTTTAACCCATGTATAATGGATTGCTTCGGATCTATCATACGCTCTGAAGGAATACCTATTTTTTGAAGTTCATCATAGACAGCGTGAATACTAGTTAAAGCTAAATGAGCTTCTCCAGATTGATATTTAGTTACATGAAAATCAATAACTCTATTTATTTCAGCTTTACTCCACAGCATATTCTCATAATCAAACACTTGTGGACTTTCTTTTATACCGATATCATGGAACACATTTGTAATGAATGAGCGGTCTACTAAATCAATTGAAATTTTATGTGGTTGAATACGTTGGTGATACATGACAGAAAGAATGGAAGATACGACAGTTGTCTCGTCTTGCTGTAAGTACGTACTTGGAATTCGTAATTGTTCTCTTATTTCTTTTGCCATATAATAAGGTAAAGCACCTGAGAAAAAGATGAAGTCACAAGGCTTTAAACGCTTTAATAGTTCAGAAGATTCTGCCGGATGAAGGTAAATATATGGATCAATCTCTATTTCTTCTAGTTTATGAGCAATAGGTAAAAGTGTATCCATAAACTCTTTTGAACCGACGACTGCAATTTTTATCATCATTTCTCTAACTCCTTATCATTAATTAACGACTATTTAACGTCAACTATATCAAATGTACAAAACTATTGTAAACAGGAAGGGGTCTCTACCTAATGAAAATTACAGCTATTCATCTTTATGCAATTCGTTTACCGCTTCGCGATCCGTTTGTTATTAGTTATGGTTCTTATTCTGATATGCCTTCTATTATCGTCAAAATGGAAACAGATGAAGGTATTATCGGTTACGGTGAGGGCGTTGCTGATGATCACGTTACAGGCGAATCATGGGAAAGTACTTTCCATACTTTAAAACATACACTTGCTCCTGCGCTCATCGGAAAAAATCCAATGAATATCGAGAAAGTACACGATATGATGAACAATACAATTTACGGTGTGCCTACTGCGAAGGCCGCGATTGATATTGCTTGTTTTGATATAATGGGCAAAAAACTAAATCAACCTGTATATCAATTAATTGGCGGACGCTACCACGAAGACTTCCCTGTCACTCACGTCTTAAGTATCGCCGAACCTGAAGACATGGCTGAAGAAGCTGCTTCCATGATTCAAAAAGGTTACCAATCTTTCAAAATGAAAGTCGGTACAAATGTAATAGAAGATGTAAAAAGAATTGAAGCGGTACGTGAACGTGTAGGAAATGATATTGCGATTCGTGTTGATGTAAACCAAGGGTGGAAAAATAGCGCCAACACATTAACGGCACTTCGTTCATTAGGTCATTTAAACATCGACTGGATTGAACAGCCTGTTGTCGCAGACGATATTGATGCAATGGCTCACATTCGTTCAAAAACAGACCTTCCGCTTATGATTGATGAAGGATTAAAAGGTTCTCGTGAAATGCGCCAAATCATTAAATTAGACGCGGCTGATAAAGTAAATATAAAACTAATGAAATGCGGCGGCATATATCCCGCTGTAAAACTCGCTCATCAAGCAGAGATGGTCGGCATTGAATGCCAAGTTGGATCCATGGTCGAATCATCCGTTGCCTCTTCCGCAGGATTCCATGTCGCTTTCTCGAAAAAAATCATTACGAGCGTTGAACTTACAGGTCCACTAAAATTCACGAAAGACATCGGAAACTTACATTACGACGTACCATTTATTCGCTTAAACGAAAAGCCAGGACTCGGTATTGAAATAAACGAAGATACATTACAAGAACTAACCGTCTTTCAAGACGTTGTACGCTAAAGGAGGACTAACGCATGACAGTTCTATACAAAGGATTATTAAAACAAAATAACGAACCATTTCACGTTACATTACTATCACTAGAGAACATTGAACAAATTTTATTACTACAAAACGTCGTAGTTGAGGTGCTAGAAGATAAAAGTCGCTTACAACCACTCTCACTAGAAGAGTTTCAATACATTCTAGAAGGAAACGGCATGATGATCGGTGCTTTTATCGAAAACGAACTCATCGCATTTCGTGCCCTACTCGTCCCTCCTATTGACGATGAACATTTAGGACTTGATATTGGCATAGCAGAAAGCGAACTACATCGCGTCATTTATCAAGAAATTTCAAATGTTCATCCGAACTGCCGAGGAAATGGGATGCAAAAAATATTAGCGACAGTTATCATGGACGAATTACAAAACGAAGATAGCAAATATGACTATGTTTGCTGCACCGTTGCCCCTTTTAACATTCCAAGTTTGAAGGATAAGTTCGCGCAAGGAATGGAGATTGCTGCATTGAAAGCGAAATATGGCGGGAGTATGCGGTATGTTTTCGTGAAAGAATTACGTGAGGACAAGGAGAGAGTGTGGACGGAGTTTAAGAGCGTTCCGATGAGCAATGCTGTTGGGCAGCAGGCGTTGATTTCAGAGGGGTATCGCGGGTATGAGATGGAAAAAGTGGACGGAGATTTTGTTGTGAAGTTTGGACGATAATTGCTACGTAAGAAAAAAGGGAGATGTCTGCTGTGACATCTCCCTTTTTCTTTCTCTTCATTGAACATATCGATTGCAATTTCAAATATATCAGCGATTTTCAAGATATACCGGCGCAACTCCAAATATATCAGCGATTTTTGAAATATATCGACTTACCCACAAGAATTTACAATAATTGCAACCTACATAAAGCGCACCACTAAACCGTCATCTTCCAACTAGATAACGCTAACCAATTCTCCATTTCCTTATAATCGGGCATTATTTTCCCGACAAGACGCCAAAAAGATCGATCATGATTTAAATGAACCATATGACACATTTCATGAACAACTACGTAATCAATTACTCGCTGTGGTGCCATCGCTAGCTTCCAATTGAACGTTAGTTGTAGATTTGAATCACAAGTTCCCCACGTACGGCTACTATCTGTAATACGAATAGAACGCGGTTTTGCTTTGAAGTTACTTTGATGTGCTTTAATACTCTTCTCTACTAATGACTTACACTGCTTATAGTAAAATCGTTTTAAAGCTTGTTGTATTTTCTCATCCTTAAGCTCTTTCACATAAATATGTAGCTTATTCCCTTCAAACACTGCATTGTCTTGCGTAATACTTGCATCTTGAGAAATCTGTATCGGATACGTACTTCCTAAATACAGAAAGCCCTCTCCTTGATCATAATCCTTTTCCTGTGGTCCAAGCGCTCGCTCTTGCATTTCCTTACGTGTTTTCTGAATCCAATCCCATTTCTCCTCTAGCAACTGGACTAAGTATTCAACAGGTGTTCCCTTTGGAGCCTGCACTTCCACATTTCCGTACGAATCTACAAAAAGACGCACGGACTTTTTCTTTTTATAAGTTATATGAAAATTAATTGTCTCACCTAAATATGTATGTACCATTTCATCACCTAGCGTATTATTTTTACAAATAAAAAAGAGTAGGATACGAACGCCCTACTCTACCTATTATATCATTTACTGCTTTAACAAACGCATTACCCTCTATACTTTACACCTAATCCCTTAATGAAATTCCTTGCATATCTATCTCCGCACTCTTTGTAATTTTTATGGCCTTTTTTCCTTAATAGGGCACCTAGTTCCCCCTTTGTTACCGTAACGCCTACGCTATCTAATATATCAAGTACATCCTCACTCGTTAAAGATAGTGCAATTTTCATTTTCTTTAGAAGAAGGTTATTCGCACTCTCTTTGCTTTGTACAGGTGCCGGTTGTCCTGGTTTCGGATCTTGCTTCCCTCTTTTTAAAGTAATAAATCCATTGAAAAATGCCTCTAGCATCATCATGTTGCATGTTAATACGTACTCATCTTCGATTACATCATCATCTTCCGCTTCATGTTGTGGACTTCTCTTTACTTTTGTAAGCATATCAAGTACGTCTTCTTTCGTTACTTCCATCCCGCCAAGTTCAAAGATTTCTACCATATCTATATCTCTTATATCTAAAGCGTACCTTACTCTTTTTAATATATCGTTGTTGCTCATTGCCATTGTTTTGCCTCCTAAAATGTTGATTATAGTAATGCTTTTAGCATGTATAAATTAATATCGTTAAGTTACTACTTTAACATTTTAGTGGGAGGTTTTGTAGTGTTAGGTGGATTAATGGTTTTGGGGATGATTTTATTTATTATTAAGAGATACTTCTAATAACGAATTTATTGTATTAGAAATTAAGAAAGGTCCTATCGATAGAAACACCTTTAATCAAATACTGTAAAAGGTATTTTAGTTGGTAGTGGGATAGCTCCTTCATTTAAGGATGATATTAATAAAGCAACAAAGGATGGGGATTTACTATTAATTAACACACTTAAAAATGGACTAACCTGATATAGGTTAGTCCATTTCTTTTTATGCGACTCTAATTTAGTGGGCGACTCTAACGTGAATGTTACGTAAAATTCAGGTGAAACATATTGATTATATTTACTTAAGTTTTATTTTTTATTTGTGGTACAGTTCACCGTAACTAATCTAAATGAGGTTATTATTCATTATTTTCATAATTAAATTTAACAAAAAAGGTCGTGCCTTCCGATCCTGTTTGAATTTCTATTTTTGCATTATGACGGGCAGCAATGGCATAACATATGCCTAGCCCCAATCCAGTTCCATTATCTTTTGTCGTGTAAAATGGCGTACCCAGTTTCTCTAATACTTCAGGCCTGATACCTTTTCCTTGATCCCGAACTGCAAGCACCACACAATCTTGACCTTCTTTATAGGTGCTAATGGTTAGAACTTTCTCTGTGCCCATCGCTTCTAAGCCATTACGGTATAGGTTCATTAATAATTGCCGTATCTCATTACGATTTAAAAGTAGTTCCGGGATGTCAGTTGTATCGACTTGAATATATTTATTTTGATTATGCGTATCTATCTTTATTAAAGGAATAATATCGTGGATAATTGCATTTAAATCTAACATCTGCAAATCTGATTTCTTTGTATTACCTATTGAGAGAAATTCAGTAATAATAGAATTGGCACGGTCAAGTTCTTCAATCATTAAATTAAAGTGCTTATTATGTTTCTCATAGGTGGGCTCTTCTTTTAATAACTGCAAAAATCCTCGTACTGTTGTCATTGGATTTCTAATCTCATGGCTAATACCCGCTGCCATTTGCCCTATTAAATCTATGTTTGATAACCTTTTCAATTCCTGCTCATATTGCTTTTTTTCCGTTATGTTTTTAAAAATACAACAAATACCATCATCATACGGGTACGCAATAACTTCGTGCCAATATTCATCAGAGGCAGAAAAAAATTCAAAATAAACTGTAGTTCGCTCTGACATTGCACGATGAAGTTCCTTATACATAACTTCGTCAACACTACTCGGGAAAATCCCCCATATATTCTTGCCTAATACATCTTTTGCTGTTTTTCTTTGTGGAAAATATTGATGCTTATTTACGTACGTAAATTCCCATGTATTATTCAAAGTAAAAAATCCATCCGTAATACTTTCAATCACACTTGTAACCTTTTCATTAGCAACAGCTAGTTCTCTCGTTCGCTCTTCCACCATGCTTTCAAGTCGATCCATATATAACAAATTTGAAAACGTAGGCGCTGTGGCATCAACGATAGATTTTGCAAGTTGTATTTGGGAATTATCATAATTGTGACCTTTTCCCCCTTTGCCAACGACGATTACCCCTAATACTTCTCCCATTGAAACCAATGGAATCATCAGTAGGCCCTTACTATCTATATTTTTTGTTTGAATAACCTCTTGGATCTTGGCTTCATAGCTTTTCTCCACCCAATCCGCTTCTGTCCAATCGCAGTCCTTGCTTAACTTCGTTGTTTTAATCGTTGTTTTGTCTAGGGGTTCTAAAAGGTGGGCTGCCATGTTTTTACTCTCTAAAATCTGTCCTAAGTAAAAAAAACATTTATCAAAACTCTCCTGTATGGAGGAACACATTGATAAATCACGGGTAACATTTAGTAACAGCTGCTTCTCGGCAATAAGGTTTTCCTTTTGTGTTAAATTATTTGCGTTTTGAATTGCGACCGCAGCCATATTTACATAAGCTTCAACACTTTGAATTTCTGAATTTGTTAAGTTCATTGGAATTCCATAATCAAATAAAAAAACCAGGCCAAATAACTCTTGCCCAAATGAGATAGGTAGAGCTAATAAGGACTTAATTTTGAACGCAGCAACTGGTCTCGGATCCGGCCGATGATCCTTTGATGTATCAGAAATATAAATAGTTTTTTTAGTTTCAATAACTTCTTTTGCCAGTAAGTCTATTTCAGGATCAATTACCTGAGTATCGAGCGTTACGCCATTTATTGTCTCTGGTTTTCCTGCAAACCCTCTAAATGTTCCATCTTCCTGGGGTAAATAGATTCCAACAGCGTTGCACTTAACAATCTCCTCTGATATCGCCATTGTTACACGCTGTAACACTTCACGT
>DWRB01000030.1:0-59540 GCA_018250355.1 Bolla brennus | reverse complement strand
GAAGAGATTTCGGCTTCTGCAGAAGACATGGCTCAAATTTCCCAAAGATCATCTGACCGAACTGATAGGGTAAAAGAGTCTATTCAACAGCAAGAAAAATCTGTTCAGGAGATTTCAATTTCAGTTGAACATCTGCACAGCGTAGCTGGGGAATTAAAACAGATTGTTTCCCAATTTATTCTTCAAAAGTAGTATATATAAGTCTACATGTTAGTAGGAATCCACTTACTAAATAAAAAAATCATCCTTTCTTATAAAGGATGATTTTTTTATTTAGTAAAATTACGATTCATTATTTTGTTTCTTCCCTTTCATAATTTGTATTCCCCCTAATTTTTTTTGATCTAGCAATCTTGAGGGGGTGACGAAATGTCCTCTGTGTCAAAGGAGGGTAATTATAAGGAAAACAAATTATCTATGCAAACAAAATAAAAAGGGTTGTGAGTTCATCGTTTCTGGTATGATACTTGAAAAAAGAATATGACAGATATAATCTCAGGATTTAAATCAAAAAAACAGGGACATCGTTTGGTGCAAAATTAACATATGATTCCGCGCAGAAGAGAATCAATTTTGTAAAGGAGAAATAGTGTTTTGAAATCATTAATTTTATATATAAAATTAATACGAATTATAATATGATGAAAGTAACAAAATATCTCTAAATCTATCTTGCAAAAGGACACACCTAAGCATACATATGCCATAGGTGTGTCCTTTTTTAGTTGTTTAAAAACATCGGGAATAAAATGAATATAGTACTTTACACGCCTTTAGTAGAAGGAAGATATTACGATGAAATCATGGATTAAGATCGCTTGTATACAGCATTCGTTTCTCAAATAGCAACATGTAGCAGTTCTAACTAAACCAATAAATGATTCGAAACCTGCCCAAACAGTACAAAAGGGAGTACAACAGCACGTAGAAGGGAAAGATATTGTTGATATTCAAGAAGTTAATATGGATAAGCTAAATGACTTAGAAACGGTCAAGGGAAAGATAGTGCACATAAAGGATTGAGATACGATAGACGTAAGCATAAATGGACAGAAACAGACTGTAAGGTTGCTGTTATTAGATACCCCCGAGTTCGTATCACAGAAGAGTTCACCACAAAAGATGTGGAAGGAAGCGTCGTTATTTCTAAAGAAACAATTAAAAAAGCGTAACATTGATCTATGATGGTGGACTAAAAGAGGACAAGTATGGCAGGAAATTGGTATATGTATTTTGTAAAGGGATTACTATCAACGAATTAATGGTCAAATCAGGATATGGTATTGTAGCTTACATTTCAAAATCTAACACTTTACTATTTCACAAATGCTATAAAGCGAAAAAGAAGTAAAGGCATCAAAGATTGGTGTGTGGGGCATTAAAGGGTATGTGGATGAAGAGGAACATCATTATAACCGGAATGATGCGGCCTAGCACACTAATCTATTGCAATATAAATATTCGTACAAAATGGAGGTTTTTTGAATGAATGAAAACAAAAGAAATATGCTCTTATCCTTTATCATTTCAATTTTATTTATTTTCGCGAGTTTATTACCTTTTAGTAGTAATGAATGTGTGTATGTTATCTCCAAAATTGGTGCTGCAGCTGGTGTAATAAATATTGTAATGATGAGTATCTTCTTGTATTTTCAAATTAAAAAAACGGGACATTTATTAAATTAGTAAAGTAAGACTTAATAGTTTTCCTTACCCTTTCTTTTTAATAAGGGTAAGGAAAGCTGAAAAGGGGTGCGAAAGGTGAGTCAAGTACTTTGGCTTTTGAAGTTTGTTTTAGTGAATAAAAGACGGTATGTATATTTAGCGGTAGCAAAAAAGAAAAACAAAAGAGTACATACACATATTGTATATGGTTTTGGTCCGCTAGAAAAAGCATTATAAACCATGTACGAAGGGCGTGATGATTTTGAGAACCTTTTCCTTTTAGAATTAAAAGAGAGGCGATACGATTGGATATTTTCTATTGAAACAAGGTACTCGAAACATGGTAATAAACTAGTCATATATTAGCAAACGTTTTGCATTCTAATAAGATAGGTGAGGCGAATATAAGATGTCAATCATTCGAAAGTATCACATTGCAATTGCTTGGATGATAGCTACAAGTGCAATGCTCATAAGTTTGGCTTTTAGTGAATGGATGAAACTCCCTCCATGTGATTTATGCTGGTATCAAAGGATGGCCATGTATCCATTAGTATTAATATTGGGTATAGGAATGTATAGAAAAGATCCCAACGTAAGTACATATGCATTTCCATTTGCATGTATTGGTTTAATAATAGCCGTTTACCAGATAACAATTCAGACTTTCCCAACAAGTGAAATGAAGATATGTTCAGTAGGCGTGTCTTGTACAGAAGATTACTTGAATTTATTTGGTTTCATCTCGATACCTATGTTATCTTTTGTTGGATTTTTAGCCATTATAATACTACTATATGCAAAAGGTCACAAAGATAAAGAAGAGTAAATAGCTCAGTGATTATGGACTATATATACTTGTACAAATATTAAACACTCATAAATTGATATTAAAAATAATAAAGAATGTAGAAAAGGAGAAATAAAATATGACAGAAATGCAAATAAGTAAAGAAATGCACAAAATTCCAGAGGCGGATGTAGAATTATTGAAGATTATGGCTCATCCAGTTAGATTACAAATTGTGAAAGAATTAGAACATCGCAAAATTTGTAATGTAACACAATTGACGGAGCTATTAGAGGTACCTCAATCTACTGTTTCGCAGCATTTATCTAAGATGCGTGGGAAGATTCTTCGTTCGGAAAGAAGAGGGTTAGAGATGTACTATCATATTGTAAACTCCAAAGCATGCCAGATTGTTAGTGTATTAGGTTTATAAATAACTTAAGCGAAATAGTAGAGCAGGTTACGAGAATAAAAATGAAACAAGGGCAGCTATGTCAGGCTGCTCTTATTTCATTTGTGATTTTGCATATATTTATGCGAATTTAGTATAGCAAACATTTTTTCTTTTTTATCAAATAAAAAAATCCTGTTTGCACAGGCAAAAATTACGTATGAAAAAGAGTTCGGGATACCCGACCTCTTTTTCAAACATGGGCTAGAGATTAGTTGTTATTTAATTCATACTCATTTTATGTTTAATTATTAGAATGTCCAATTTAACTATTTGTTTCAAACAATAATAAAATTAAAATTTAATTTTAAAGTGGAGTATATTAAAAATGAAACATCAAAACTTACGGTAGTTTATACGGCAACTGTTGAAATCGCCTGCTTATATAGGCATTTTTGTTTTCCGTCGCTAGAGATTAGAATTGAAAATTTATCCACACCAATATTGATTCCAGGTATTCTAACTCCGTTAATTAGGATAATATTTACTATTCTTTGTTCCCCAATTAATTTCTTATAAAAATCGTCTTGTGTATACATTAATAATTTCTTCCTCTCTTTAAATATTCTAATCTTTTTAAATTCTTCTTATTAATATAAAAGGAATGGAGTAATTATAACATTTCTAGGATGGATTTTTATAAAAAAATAAAAGCCCTTACAATGAAGTAAAGACCTTTACTTATTTATTATAAGATACCTTTTTTATTATCTCTTTATATTATTAAATATAACTGTATAGATTTGTTGAGGAGAGTCTTACACCCTAATTATTACAAAGTAAGTATATATAATATAGGAAGAAAACCTCCCTGCAAATAATAGTGTATCAATTGTAGGGGAGGATTTCTTCAGTTATTACATTCCTTCACCATGGGTATTTGTATATTGTATAATTTCTTGCTTTTGTACTGCAATCATTGCCTCGCCGTGAGTATTACTTAAAGTGATTGGTGCTACTAGCATAAAACCTGAGAATAAAAGTCCTGCTGTACTAATTAGTATTTTTTTCATCATTTTAAAGCACTCCTTTTCTCCATTTCAATTTTAGCTTTGTATCCCACACGGAAGTACTGGCTTACTTTTAAGTGGTTACCTTCATCATAATACTTGTTTGCTAATTCATCAGCATATATTTCAACAAAGTGCCATAAATTTTCTTCTTGGAGATAATGGATTCCTTCAACAATAATCTTTTCGTATTCATCTATAGGAGTATGCTGTAATCTTGCATTTAAAATCGATAAATGATGATAATATTCTTTATTATTTTGTGCATTACTAATTTGCAATCCTTTATCTATATAATCAGCAGCTTCATTTATATTCCCTAGTTTCTCATGTTCTTTAGCTAACAAATACATTGTTTTACAGCTACCTTCCAGTGCCTTGGAGAGATAATTGATTGCTAGTTGAGGCATATTTTGATCTGAATATAGAAGCCCTGTATTATGGCGAATCATATGAGTAAGTTGTGTTTGCTCTTGTTTGGTTGCAATATCTAAAGCGGAAAGGAAATACTCTTCAGCTAACTCGTATTGCTTTAGAGAAGTACTTGCAAGTCCCAAAATATTATTACATGAAGCTATATTTATTTCATACCCAATTTCATTAGAATAGATTTCTTTCGCTTTATTAGCGTATGTTATTGTATTTAGTGGTTGGAACTGATAATAGTTGAACAGGGCATACTGATAATTAAATTCTGCTTGTTCTAATTCATCCGGAATAAGAGATAGAAGTGTTTCAGCTTTGTGATAGAAGTGCTTAGCGTCAATGTATTGTCCAATCTTCATTGCGTGTATAGCATTGAACAAATAGTAGTAATAATTGAGCATGTCTATAGTAGACTCTTCAATATGTTCTCCAGGTTTTAATAATCCAGATGTATTATTTATCAAAAGATTATACCTAAACTCTAGTAAAGAATAGTAAATAAGAAGCGTTGGATCTTGTTCCATTTCTTCGAGAAGTTTTTCAACATCAGACCTTAGATTTTTGGCTTGCAATAGCTTTTGAGAACGCATAGCTTTGTACCAATCGTTCATTAATGTAGTAATGTTTTCATTTCCTTTTGCTACGATCACATAGCTTCCCCCTTTGTATGTTTATATCTATATGTTTTTATCATAGCAGTGAAATCCATATTATTACAGATGGTATTAGTTTAAATTGTATTTCTAAAAATTTATCAGAAAATTCAGTATCAAAAATAGACCAAGTTCGATACCTCTTCATATTAAGTTAAAATAAATGATTAGTATAAATTTAAAATAGCGACGAAGGAAAGGCAGTGAAAAATCATACAAAAGGTCCTAAAAGGCAACTATTGCAAACGAAAATGATATGGTCATATCTAAAAGCCAAAACAGCGTAAAACCATATCAAATTGGTTGAAAGAGGTATATATAGAAGATTATGGCTCGTAACAGTAGATTGAAACCGAGAGAATATGAGGATGTTTTGAAAAAAGTAATGAGAAAAATCTATGATCGTGAAATTTGGATTCCAGATTACTCATTTGATTGGGTACGAGCGTATGTATCATCAAGAAATGTATAAACCTCGTTAAAGAAGAGAATTTTTAGAATAAAAACAAACTTATTCTTTATATTCAGCAACTGTCATTTAATTCAATTAAGTGGCAAACACCGACAACGTGTAGCAATTGCTAGGGCACTATCTTGCTATGTTGTTTTATTTATTGCTGATGAACCAACAGCAAATAAAATGATTGAGTTGTTTCAGGAACTCGATCCTCAAGAAGGTAAATGCGTAATTGTTGTTACGCATTCGCAAGAATTTGCAAAAAAATCAGGTCGAGCAGTTTATTTAAGTAAAAAGAAGTTAGTAGTAAGGGAAATTAAGAACAGTTAAGAAAAAAAGCTATTTTTGTTCTCAATTAACATAATTTTCAAAAATGTACGGATGTTAATATTTGTTATATGATATATTTGTCAAAGTACTATTCCTGTAGTTTTAATGATGAATCTGTAAGATAGTTTGTTTGTCACATATATTCATCTTAAATTAAAAAGAACTTGTAGAGATTCCTACAGGCTCTTTTTAGTTTAGGGGTTGAATGTGGATTTGAAGTAAAGAAACAATTTTTTGAGAGGAGAAAAGTAAATGTTTATAAAAGCGGACAGATTATTAATACGAAATTTTGAATTCAAAGATTGGCAAGCTGTCCATGAGTATACATCAGATAGCAATGTAATGAAATACATACCCGGGGGGGTTTTTACTAAAGAAGATACAAGTAACTTTGTAAATAAAAATATGGGTGAAAATGCTGAGAACTTTCCTGTGGTACTGATTGATGAAAATATTCTGATTGGTCATATTGTTTTTCATAAATATTTTGGTGAGCATACTTATGAGATTGGATGGGTATTCAATCCTAAATATTTCAATAAAGGATATGCTTCTGAAGCAGCACAAGCTACATTGAAATATGGGTTTAAGGAAATGAAATTGCATAGAATTATAGCGACATGTCAGCCACAAAATACCCCATCATATCGATTGATGGAGAGAATTGGAATGAGAAGAGAAGGCTATTTCAGGAAGTGTATCCCCCATGGAAATGAATGGTGGGATGAATATTATTACGCTATTTTAGAAGAGGAGTAGTGTTTCAGAGCACATTAATTAAATCGCTTGGTCTATAAAATCATTAAAATGTGGGCGGTCCACCATCCCCATCAAGCTAACATTATTTTAGTTTAATTTCATGTAATATTTTTTCTGAAAATCAGTGTAAGTTCTTTAAAAATTTGCATCCTAAATAAACCCTATCTTGCTTCAGATCTTTGATTACGCTACATGATTGTGGGGCATAGAAAAATTATATACGACGCCTAAGATAACAAAGACTGTTTTCTTCTCATATCTATGGGATTTTCGCCCGTGTTTCTGTAAGGGATTTAACAGACGAAACAATACCTTTGTTAATTCTTGGGTGTTTTTTTGTAAAGATTAATAAAAAATATTTCTTAATTTTAATATTTAAAACTTATGTATACGTGTTACAATGAAGTCCTCCAATTTATTTTATTCTCCTATTTAGAATTTATGGTTTAGTATCCGATAAAATAAAAGTAGCTGTAGTAAATAAATGAATAAATAAAGCGAAGCGGTCAGAGTGGTTAAAAGGATAAGGCTGTTAAGTATAGTTATTCAAAGATTGAACTACTCACCACTTAACGTCTTTACGGACTGTTTGAAGTGGGAGATTCCTGCGAACACCGATGTATCCAACAGTTATCTTAGCAGGCGCCGCCCGTAGTTCCTACGGTGAAAACTAAGCATCTTGTACGTTGGCTCACCACGTTTCCTACTTTAGCTTGGTTTTCGCAACTTCAGCAAACGTGGGGCGAAAGAACGTTGAAGATTTTACGGTTGCAACGTTTTTCTGCAACCAACCTCATATCTTCAGTTTTCAAAGAGCAATCTGTACAAGTATATAGTAGCAAACATGTTGGCTTATGCCAACCGACATTCATCTCCCACCTAAAATTGGTGTTTTACACCTTCACATTTTTGAGGAAGGAGTCTTTTGTCGGAAAACGATACATTCACTTAGTTAAGTTAAAGAGAATTTAGTATGGTAAGGATTTCATCTAATGTGAATCGTTTTAAATTAAACTTTTGATTGAATCAAAACTAAAAATTATCTTTTAAATGAAGTCTATGTTTCTACAGTTAATGTAGAATAATTTGTAGTTTTAACATTGCTTACTATAAAAAATTACATAGTTGAAAGGGGGATAGATACAACTTCAATTATAAAAAATAAATCGCTATATGAGAAGATATGCGTAAAGGGATGTAACGGTAAATTCATTTCGAATAATACCATAAATCAATGTAGAAAAAATAAAGGAGCAATCAAATAAATAAACTATATCAGTTGTAAGAATGAAGGGAAGAAGTAAAAAGTGTTTAAAATAAAAGAGAGATTGGAACAAATGAAGCTTAAAACGAAGTTATCTATGGCATTTATTGCAATATTAATTATACCAAGTCTTATCGTAGGAGTATCGTCTTATGATAAAGCAAAAACAGATCTTAATGAAACAATTCTACAAACTGCGAAAGATAATGTAAGTATTTTAAATAAGATAGTTGATGATGAATTAGAAAATAAACATGTAGATGTAACTCATTTTGCAAAGATACTTACACAAGGTGATTATAATGCTGACCAATTGCAAAATGTGCAAAGTAAATTTGATCAATATATACAGTTACATCCAGAGATAGAAACAATTTATACTACATCCAGTAATAATCAATTTATTCATGCACCTGTTGGAAAAATACCAGACGGATTTAATCCGTTAGAAAGTAGTTGGTATAAGGATGCAGTAAAAGCTAATGGAGAGATTATTGTTTCGTCTCCCTATAAATCAAAGGCTACAGGAAATATGGTAATAGCAATTGCAAAGCAAAATGCTGATAAAAGTGGTGTCATTGGTATGGATTTGAATATTGATGATATCGTAAAAACTTCTAAAATGATAAAAATAGGAAAACAAGGCTTTGTATCTATAGTAAGTCAAGATAAGACTATCGTTGTTCATCCTACACTTAAGCCAGGTGAGAAATTAGAGAAATCATTAGCAGATGAACTATACAAGAAAGAAGATGGAGTAATTACTTATAGCCTTAATGGTGAGGATCGAAACATAAGCTTTAAAACAAACAAAAAAACAGGTTGGAAAATAGCTGGTGTAATGCCTATTAAAGAAATTGAAGAAGCTGCCAATCCTATTTTTTATAAAACGCTCACTATAATAGGGGCTTCACTGTTGTTAGGTGGAATTGTAATTTTCTTCATTCTTAAATCTATTATTAATCCACTAAGACAATTAGTTATTTCAGCCCAAAGAATTAGTCAGGGAGATTTAACTGAGAAGATAGATATTCGTTCAAAGGATGAACTTGGTCAATTAGGTGTTAGTTTCAATACAATGGCAGAGTCGTTATGTAATATAATATCTCAAATTAACACATCTGCAGGACATGTGGCTGCTTCGTCTGAAGAACTAACTGCTAGCGTAGAGCAAGCAAGTGTTGCGACAGAACAAATCACAAAAGAAATGGAAGAAATATCGAATAGTGCAGAAGTTCAAAATAATGAAGTTGCGTCTGGAGCTACATTAATTGGTGAGGTAACACGAAACATTCAATGCGTAGCTGATAATGCTTCTGAAGTATCGGCTTCATCCTTATACACAAAACAAAAAGCCAATGAGGGTGAACAATTAGTAGAACAGACTGTAACGCAAATGCAGTCTATCCATCATTCTGTTTCTCAATCTGATAATGTAATTAAATTATTAGATAAGAAATCGCAGCAAATCGGAAGTATATTAGAAGTAATTCAAAATATTGCAGCACAAACAAATTTATTAGCATTGAATGCAGCGATTGAAGCGGCTAGAGCAGGAGAACAGGGACGTGGCTTTGCAATTGTTGCCGACGAGGTCAGGAAGTTAGCGGAGCAATCATCCGAATCTTCAATGGAAATTGGAAGTTTAATTAATGAAATACAAGCAGATGTATATGAGACTGTAAAAGCTATGAATGAAGTAGGAGTTGAAGTGCAGTCGGGGATTCAGGTTGCGAATGATACAAAACAAAGTTTTTATGAAATCTCAAAATCTGCAAATGATATTGTGTCAAAAGTACATGGTATGGTGGAATTATCAAATAAAATGACAAGTGATGTAATGGAAGTCGATACATCAATTAATCAAATATCTATGGCTGTGAAAGAGAATTCTTCAAGTATGCAAACGATAGCCGGTTCATCTGAGGAGCAACATGCTTCTATGGAAGAGATAAATTCTTCAGCAATACAATTAGCACAGATGGCCGAAGAGCTTCAAGAATTAATTGGTGGATTTAAGATATAAGTTAAGATTCTAGGATAGTATGTTTAAGGATAGAAGTTAAAAACCTTATAATGTAGTAAATAAATATAATGTGTATTTTTTATAGAGTTTGCACATGCAGATCAACTACTTAAAATGTAGTTGATCTTTTTTATTAGATATTCATTTTTGAATATCTCTTTCATTCAAGTGTAGTGTTGATACAGTAGTATATATTGAGTGAATTATCACATCCAAAAATCTTCAAAGTCTACGCCGAATCCTTTTCTTTTTAAGGCCCTAATTATCTTTTGACCATTTCCTAATGAAGGCTTGTATTGATTCGAACGGGAGATACGACTAATTGTATTTTGGTTTACCCCACTCCATTCCTTTAATTCCGTTTGAGTAATATCATTCTTTCTTAAAAATTTACCAAACTTAGATAACGGTTTTCCTAAGCCAAACACTGCGAACACTCCTATTCGTAGATACTCTATTAATCACATTTTTACCAAAGCCTGATTTTTTTAAACAAAAGTGTTAATAATGTACAAGCTGTTCGCAATATGATGTATCAAGGTCGCTATCAAAGTTGCTAGCAAACGTATTATCAAGATAGATATCAAATCAATTAGCTTTTGTATTGGCAAAGTACATACCAAATTAACTATCAAAGTAATGTTAACAAGGTAATAAGTGAATCAACCCTATGTTTTATGAGTTTTCTTATTCTGTTTATAAAGAGAACGGAGGCATTTAAATGCGAGTAAGGAAAGAAAGGATTTCTTTTCGTAAGTTTATAAAGCGGCCATACAAAGATAAAGAAAATACCATTCGTAAATACAAGTCATTAAGTCCTTTTGCATTCTTTCATATGTCCGATCAAGTGTTAAATACTTATATTGCATTAGGAATAATGGGGACGGTTTTAATTGGGGCAGTCTTGTTAGAAAAGTATTTGGTACAAAATGAACATATATTTGCTGCAAAGTTTGTGAGTGGAAGTATTTATTATGGTATGCGAATTGGTGGAGTTTGCTTGATTGGATACGTATTTGTTCGCATCGTAAGTATGTTTTAGGGAGGAATGGAGTAAATGAGGATTATAAAGGAGTGGCTTCATATACAAAAGTTAAGGAATCGACTTAAAGAGGTTTTTGCAAAAGCAGGTCTATATACAGAACATCAAACACGTGGAGGGAAAGTGCCTATTTATCCAAAGGTATATAATGTTTCTTCTTCAACAGAAAGTGTGAGGTATGTATTTACGATACCAAACGGATTAGATCCACAAAAGATTGAGAAGAAGTGGTTTTGTTTCCAACAAATATTAGGACGGAATATTACGATTGAAGGGGATTTGAAAAAAATTTGTATTACATGTATTCCATTCAGATTCGGGACTAAAACCTTATAAGTACTATTATAAAGAGTGGCATTCATTATTAAAGGAATTTCGCCTTCCTGTTGTGGTTGGCCGGGATCAATTTGGGAAAATGATTACATACGATATGCTTGATTCCAATTCACCACACTTATTAATTGCGGGGGAAACGGGAAGTGGGAAAAGTAGTATGGTGCGTGTTGTACTATCCACTTTCATTCAATATATGTCACCTGATAAGTTGCATTTGTATCTTGGGGATCTAAAAAACTCTGAATTTCATTTTTTGCGAAGAGTGAAGCATGTAAAAGAAGTTTGTATGGAAGAAATCGAAATGAAAATTATGCTTCAAAAGGTGTGGAAGGAAATCAGAGAAAGAAGAAAACTCATGGAACAATTCGAGGTTGATCATATTGATGCGTACAACAAATTGAATCCTGATAATCAAAAACCATATATTTTACTGGCTATTGATGAAGTGGCGATGCTTAAAGATGAAAAAGAGTGTATGACTACAATTGAAAAAATTTCAGCAGTCGGTCGATCACTAGGGGTCTTTCTTATGCTTAGTATGCAGAGGTCGGATGCAAAGGTGCTAGATGGTAAGTTAAAACTCAATATGACCGTAAGAATTGGTTTTAAATGCGATAGTGCGATTAATAGTAATATCATGGGTACTCCTGGTTCAGAGCATTTAGAGCAATCGGGCCAAATGATATTAAAACGAAATGGATTAAAGAAAGTGCAAGCACCTTATTTGGAATTAAGTAATGCGAAACAAATTGTTGAACCCTATCGCATGTCTAAAGAAGAGAAAATGCTCCAAACTCCTTTAAAAGAAGAAATTCCTTTATTTGGGGTGTTAGATGATGAGAAGTAGAGATATAGGAATTTTAAATGATTTGAAGCGATTTAGATGCATGTCCCGTGATGATATTATTGACTTGCATTTTCAAGGTTTAAAGAATGCAGTAACTTGTTGTAATACGGTTATGAAACGATTAAGGAGAGATGGTTATGTTGATGCAAACGTATTACAGCACCCATACATTTATTTTCCACAACCAAGTTCTATCAAAAAAACGAGTCAAAAAATTCCTCATTTCCTTGGTATTGTGGACGTATACAAACAACTTGTCTACTACGAAAATCCTAAACTATTCAAAGTGGAACCTAAGTATGGGAAAGAGTATATGGAGCCAGATGCCTTTACGATATGGCGTAGATCCCCATTTTTTATTGAAGTTCAAAAGTCAGTATACAGTAAAAAAATAATGCAAGATAAGATAAATAGATACGAGTTATACTTCCATAGTCAAGAATGGCACAATGAATCCTGGCAACCGAAAGCTTCTAAATTTTTCCCTTCAATCCTAATCATTACTGACAAACATTACGATGTTCAATCTTCTTATTTCCGTATATTCCAGGCGAATTCTATAGGGGATTTTATGAATAATTTAATAATTAAATCATAAAGAAAGCCTGCGAAGTGCAGAGCTTTTTTCTTTTCAATAATCTATTAAGCGATGTATGATGCTCTATTATAGCAAAGCAGATGTAGTCACCCAACAAATTGATAGCGATAATGTCCGTTTGGATATGAATCACAAATTAAGGAAAGTAAATTTCTATCTTGATTTTATTATAATTGGTAATTCCTATTGAAACCATATTTATTATTATATTGAACTATGAATCGCTGCATTTTAAACTAAGTTGGAATACAAAATACTATTGGAAAGGAATTTAGTTTCATTATGAACGATGAACGTACACCATTGTTTACAGATTTAGTAGAACATGCAAAGCGAAAAAAGGTTTCTTTCCATTTAGTGGAAGGTAAATGGATTGCTGATTTATACAAAAATGGTTATAAATAAGCTTTTGAATAAGAGGATGAATGAAAGATAGAGTAGCAGGGAATTTGTAGAGTATAATCTCATATTTTTTATGTATGGCGACGTATTAGTCGTTGAAAAGGAGGGGATAAAAATTGCACATGATAAGGAAAGACACAAATTCTGAAATAGCGTTCAATAAAGCTAAAAGAATTATGCCTGGCGGAGTTAATAGTCCGGTTCGCGCATTTTCATGCGTAAATCTAGCACCTATCTTTGCTAAAAATGGGCAAGGTGCACACGTATTTGATATCGATGGGAATGAATTTATTGATTATATTGGTTCATGGGGTCCACTCATATTAGGGCATGCTCACCCGGAAGTTGTTAAAGCTATACAGGAGGCAGCAAGTCAGGGAACAAGTTTTGGCTTACCAACAGAAGCTGAAACAAAAATGGCGGAGTTAATATGTAGAAGTATTCCATCTATTGAAATGATACGTATGGTCAATTCTGGTACAGAAGCTACCATGAGTGCCATACGTTTAGCAAGAGGATATACGAAACGGCAAAAAATCGTGAAATTTCAAGGAGGCTATCACGGACATGCGGATCCCTTTTTAATCAAATCCGGATCTGGTGTGGCAACATTGGGGTTACCTGACAGTCCAGGAGTCCCGAAAAGTGTTGCTTCCAATACCATTACAGTACCTTATAACAGTATAGATAGTATTCGTTTTGTATTTGAAAAGTTTGGTGAGCAGATTGCTGCTGTTATTGTTGAGCCGATTGCAGGAAATATGGGGGTCATACCACCATTGCCCGGATTTCTTCATGGGTTACGTGAGATTACTGAACGCTACGGAAGTCTACTTATTTTTGATGAAGTGGTAACTGGTTTCCGTGTAGGCTATTATGGAGCGCAAGGTTTATACGGAATTAAGCCAGATCTTACATGTCTAGGAAAAGTAATTGGAGGAGGGCTCCCGGTAGGCGCTTATGGCGGAAAGCGAGAAATTATGGAACAAATGGCCCCTTCTGGATCGATTTATCAAGCTGGAACATTATCTGGGAATCCGGTCGCAATGGCAGCCGGGTATGCAACTTTGCAATTATTGTCTCAGCATGGAATCTATGAAAAACTAGAAAGAAAAGGTGCTAGGTTAGCTGAAGGCTTTATACAAAATGCCAAACTGACTGGTATTCCATTGAAAGTAAATAGAGTGGGTTCAATGCTTTGCTTTTATTTTACAGAACATGAGGTTGTGAATTATGAAACTGCTCAACTTTCAAATATGCGTTTATTTAAAAAATATTATGCGGCTATGTTGAATCATGGTGTTTTGATAGCTCCTACGCCCTATGAAGCCATGTTTATATCGAATGCTCATTCGGATGAGGTAATTGAAACAACAATTGAGGCTCATTATCGAGTATTAAGTATGATAAGTAAAGGATTGGGGGAGTAATCATGAATTTTTCAGAAATACGTAAACTTTTTCCGATTCTTAATCAGCAGATTAATGGGCATCCCCTAGTATATTTAGATAATGCTGCCTCAGCACAAAAGCCAATTCAGGTAATTGAGGCACTAAAACACTACTATGAATGGGATAATGCAAATGTCCATCGTGGGGTTCATTCACTGAGTTCACGGGCAACGGATGCTTATGAAGGAGCACGGTTTAAGGTAGCTCGTTTTCTGCACGCAAAATTAGAAAAAGAAATAATATTCACTCGAGGTGCCACAGCAGCAATTAATGTAGTAGCAAGCAGTTATGCACGATCAGTATGTAAAAGCGGGGACGAAATTGTTATTTCTGCAATGGAGCATCACAGTAATATAATTCCCTGGCAGCAAGTAGCAAAATGCACCGGAGCTGTATTGAAATATATTCCACTGCAACCAGATGGAACATTTACTCTAGAGGATGTAGAAAATACAATCACAAAACGGACGAAGATAGTTGCTGTATCACACATATCAAATGTATTAGGTGTCGCTAATCCGGTGAAGAAAATGGCAGCTATCGCACATAAACATGGAGCTGTTATTGTAGTGGATGGAGCGCAAAGCGTTCCTCATATAAAAGTGGATGTTCAAGATTTAGACTGTGATTTCTATGCATTTTCAGGGCATAAAATGTGCGGGCCGACGGGAATTGGTGCTTTATATGGAAAAATATCACTCCTTGAGAAGATGGAGCCAATTGAATTTGGGGGCGAAATGATTGATCATGTTAATTTATATGATTCATCGTGGAAGGAATCCCCTTGGAAATTTGAAGGGGGTACACCAATTATTGCTGGGGCTATTGGTTTAGGAGTGGCGATAGACTTTCTTGAACAAGTCGGAATAGAAAACATTGCAAGGCATGACAAGCTTTTAACTGGCTATGCAGTAGAGCAAATGAAGCAGATTGAAGATTTAACGATAGTTGGTCCAGAAAAAGAGCGCTTGGGACTGGTGACTTTTCAATTAGAGAATATTCACCCGCATGATATTGCTACTGTTTTGGATGCCTATGGAATAGCCATACGTGCTGGACAGCATTGTTGTCAGCCACTCATGGAACATCTGGGTACCAGCTCCACCGCACGAGCGAGTTTTTATTTGTATAACACAGAAGAGGAGATTGATCGATTCATATTTGCTCTTCATAAAGCAAGAGAATTCTTCAAGGTGAAGGGTTAATAGGCTTTGCAGACTAATAATGAGTATGATTAGAAGCTTGAAAAGAAAGCAATTATTTAAGTGGTCATCTATAAAGGAAGAGGAGGAAGGAAAAGACTACCAGTTATGAATTTATAAAGAAAAATGAAAAGGAATACCTTATATGATTCCCTAATTTTTTCTTAGCTTTTGCTGTCTCCATTTTCTATGCATTTCATATCTGTTCCAATAGATTTAGTTCAAGTATGCTTTATTTTGTGGAATAAGAAAATAAAAAATCCTGTATGATAAATACAGGATTTTTTATCAACTCTTATCGGATGTACATTATAGTTTAAGTAAAATACAATAGGTCAAAAGGATTCTTAAACTTCAGACTGATTTCGATGTGTATAAAGTGCAATTTATTTAAATTGTTCACTTTTTATAGTGGAAATCAACTGCTCCATGAATACTCGACTTGCTGCACACAAATATTTGTTTTTGCGGTAAGCGATGCCAATTTGCGTAATAAGCATCGGGTTTTGAATAGGGATTGTCCGTATAAGTTTATTGTCGATATAGTCAAGGTAACCTTTGGGTAGAATGGTGACGCCGACGCCTTTGCTGACCATTTGTATGATTGATTCCATAGTCGTCATTTCCATAACTGGTTTTGCTGTGAATCCAAGCTCATTACATTGTTCATTAATTAGCTGCCGCAAAAAATATGTGTCAGGTAATAAAATAGAAGGTGTATCTTTTAAAACGTCAAGCGTGACAAATTCCTCTTCTGCAACGGAATGATTGATTGGAACTGCTAAAGAAAGATGTTGTTTAAAGAGTGGAATAGCTTCTAATTCATCATGTTTCATTGGCAAAAATACTATGCCCAAATCGAGTTCATTTTGTAAAAGGCCGTTATAAATATCCCCAGTTCGCATACCTGAAATAGCCAATTCAATATTGGGATACCTTTGGTGAAATTCGATTACAGTTTGAGGAATCAAGTAATTTGTAACTGTCAGGAGCGCTCCTATCTTTAATGATCCTCTTTTTAGACCTTGTATTTCACTAATTGCGGCACGAGCTTGTGATAGCTCATGGAATACATTATAGCTATGATGAAGCAGTGTTTTGCCCGCTTCGGTAATAGTGGTTCGTTTTCCAACACGATCAAATAATGGCGTACCGATTTCATGTTCCAGCAATCGGATCTGCTGGCTTAATGAGGGTTGGGCGATTCCTAACTTTTCGGCGGCACGAGTAAAATGTAGTTCCTGACATAAGGTCATGAAGTATTCCAATTGCTTTAGATCCAATAGTTCTTCCTCCAAAAGTTATTGTTTTTTTATAGGAAATAATAATCATTATAGGGTAAATTATAGTAAATATCTATTGTTTGTATTCGTACATACAGTCATTTCTTTTCCAGTGAAAAGGTTTTGTTCATATGACAGTAATTAGCTTGTTTCATACAATCTTTAGGTGAACTTGCTTTTTGCCACTTGTACGTATGCATACTGAAATCTGTGAATTAATAGGTTAATTGTGAATGGAAAGGTTTTTTTCAGATATCCGTGCTGCAGGCGGGTTTTTACGTATGTTACGAGTCTAATCAGAAAGATAACTTCATATAGTAGATGGTTGCTGTGTCGGCAAAGGCGTGATACAGTCATTTTCTTAAGGCTGTAGAACAAAGCCTAATTTTTTTTTGTAAAAGATAAATATTTTGTTGAAATGGTTTAGATTACAGGTTAATTGTGAATTTAAAATTATTATACTTAATGAGAAATATAGATAGGAGTAACAAAATGATTGTCTATACTGTACAGCACGAAGCAGCATGGAAGGATTGGAAGAAACAAAGGTATATAACTGGTGACAATAAGTGGGTGAATTCCAATTTAAAGGGACCTTATCAATGGATGAAACATCGTATGAAGGAGGCAATTCCGTCATATCAAGACGAGCAACCTATATGGGTATGGCCTACAAATTATTATCCTGATCGAAATGATAGATGTTGGGGAAAAACTGGAGAAAGATTTGTTATTCTTACGTTAGAGGTACCTGACTGTAAAATTCTCTGGAGTGATTATCAGGTCTGGTCTGGCTTACTTATCGAATTTATTTCGTATCAAGAAAGAATTGATGAACAGACTGCAGAGCCTTTTGAAGCATGGGAAAAAGAGATGATAAAGGAATATGGCATTATGTTTGATTTTAATGCCTTACAAGATCATCAGGATTGGTATCGCGACACATCAGATGAAATTGATAAACAGGGCGTTATTGGTATTTTGCCGATTTCATCAATAAAAAAAGTTCAACGTTTCCGAGGTAAGTCACTACCGAAAAAGTATAGTAAACGTGTAGATTCAAGGACAAAGCTTGTGAATAAAAAGAGAAGAAAAGAAAAAGAGAGAAAGTTACGTCTACAGGATAGGTTGCGTAAAATCTAAATTTTGTGAGAGTAGATATCAACTTAAAGAAGAAATCTATAGAAGCTTTTAAAATAAAGAGAGAGACTTTTCTAAATTGAAAACTAGCATAGTTAAAATGAAAAGTGTCAAAGTTTTTTCGTTGAAATGCCTCATCAATTATATGATTGATGAGGCATTTCACATAAAACCAAAAATACTTATTGTATAACTATTTTTGAAAGACATAGTAATGAGTCGTCATTTAGTCTGAATGATAGGTAAAAACTATTGTTTCTATAATGATGATTGAATTGTTTAATGATAATCTCGAGATTATACTTAAAATCTAAATAATTTAACTACAGTTTAAGGAGGGAAAGAATTTGAGAATACACTATTTGCAGCATGTATCTTTTGAATCACCGGAACAAATTTTAACTTGGGCGGAGGAAAAAGGGCATGAAGTCACAGGGACATTATTATATGAAAGCAGTTGTCTACCCTCTTATTCGGAATTTGACATGCTCGTCATACTAGGTGGTCCGATGGGTGTTTATGACGAGAAAAGATATCCATGGCTTGGATTGGAAAAACAGTTCATTAAGAAAGCTATTCAGCATCGAAAACTAGTACTTGGGATATGCCTTGGCGCTCAGTTAATCGCAGAAGTCCTTGGGGGAAAAGTATTTAAAAATCATTATAAGGAGATTGGTTGGTTTCCTGTCAAATTGTCGGAGGAGGCCAAGCAAATTGATTTCTTTAGCAGATTTCCTGAGGTGTTTGTTCCTTTCCATTGGCATGCAGACACATTCCAACTTCCTCCGGAAGCAAAGAGAATTGCGTATAGCAAAGGATGTGTTAATCAGGCATACGTATATGAAGACCATGTCGTTGGATTACAATTTCATTTAGAGTCAAATGCTGCCAGTATTGAGAGATTAATAGTACATTGTGCTGATGAAATTGAGCAAGGGATGTATGTACAACGGCCGCATGAAATGCTTGAAGAGACACACTTGTTGGTTCTATCAAAAATCATCCTATTCACATTGCTCGATGCAATGGAGATGAAATATCAGGTATTTGCAAACGTAGAAAATTGTCTATAAATTTCTAATGCTACAATTAATCTCTTTATTTTAATGTGAAAAATCAAAGATCCATATAATATTTAACTTTCTGGTCACCATCTTTGGCAGCGAGAGGTGGCTTTTGCTACATAAAATACATCCCCCCTTTTAAAAGGAGCTATGGAAACATGAAACACTTATTAAACAATAGAGTAACACGATTGCAGCCCTCAAAAATGGACACCTTTTTTGATATGGCTTCGCAATATGAAGATGTCATCCATTTAACTATTGGTCAACCTGACTTTCCTACTCCAGCACACATAAAGATAGCTGGACAAATGGCAATTGAAAACAACCATACAACGTATCCACCTTCTTCTGGTTATACAGAACTTCTTAAAGTTGCCTCAAACTACATGCATGTAAAATATGGACTTATTTATGATCCTAACCGCGAAATACTAGTAACTAATGGATCAACCGGAGGGATTTATCTTGCTCTTAGAACTATACTTAGCGAAGGTTCCGAAGTTATTCTACCAACTCCTATTTATCCCGGATACGAACCGGTTATTCGTTTATGTGGAGCAACACCTATTTATCTAGACACAAGGGATACGGGATTTAAGGTTACAGTAGAGGCTCTTCAAAAAATGATGACAGATAAAACACGGTGTGTCATTATCCCATCTCCGATGAATCCTTCTGGAGTGACACTGAACCAAAAAGAAATAAAAGCAATTAGGGATTTACTGGTAGATAAAGATGTAATAGTTGTTTCAGATGAATTATATAGCGAATTGGTTTTTGAAGGGGAGCATGTGTCAATTGCGAAAATGGAGGGAATAAAAGAGAAAACAATTGTCATTAATGGGCTATCAAAATCTCATGCGATGACAGGATGGAGAGTAGGATTTGCTTTTGCACCAAGATATCTCATTGAGGAAATGAAGAAGCTACAGCAATACACGACGGCTGCTGTCTCATCGATTAGTCAAATTGCTGCTATCGAGGCATTGACAGTAGGAATTAACGATGCTTATATCATGCGTGAACAATATCGTATACGTCGTGACTATGTATACGATAGGTTACAAGATATGGGACTCAATGTAATCAAACCAAATGGTTCATTTTATTTTTTTCCGTCTATCTCAAAGTTTGGGAAAACCTCATCAGAATTTGTTGCTGATGTATTAAAAAAAGCTAAGGTTGCACTCATTCCTGGAGACTCATTCACGGAATATGGAGAAGGGTATGTGAGGATTTCTTATATACAGCCAATGAATGTGTTAGAGGAAGCTCTAAATCGTCTTGAAAAGTATCTAGGTGAATTACAATCCTAGATACTCGCTTTGACGAATTTCGTTCATCACTATTAGCAGTTAAAAAGGAGTTTTTCTTATGGTAAAAAATAAGGTCTTATCTATAGCTGGTTCGGATAGCAGTGGAGGTGCTGGAATCCAAGCCGATGTGAAAACATTTCAGGAGTTAAATGTCTACGGGATGACGGCATTAACAACTATTGTTACAATGGATCCTAAAAATTATTGGGAACATCGTACATTTCCACAAGAAATTAAAACAGTAAAGGAGCAATTAAGAACTATTATTGAAGGAATCGGTATTGATGCGGTAAAAACAGGAATGCTTGGATCGGTCCAACTAATTGAGCTGGTTTCTAAGGCAATTGATCAACATCAACTCGAAAATATTGTTATTGATCCGGTTTTAGTTTGCAAAGGTGTAACAGAAGTAATGCATCCCGAAACAGTGGATAGTTTACGAGATTTACTCATACCAAAAGCTACAATTGTCACACCTAATCTACTGGAAGCGGCACATTTAAGTAAAATGACCCCAATTAAATCCATTAAAGGGATGAAAGAAGCAGCAAAAATTATTCACGATTTAGGTCCAAAATATGTTTTAGTGAAAGGTGGAAGCCGCATAGAACATGAGACAGCATTAGATTTACTGTATGATGGAGAGAATTTTAAATATATAGAATCAGAACGATTCCAAACCGACCATATACATGGTGCTGGATGTACTTACTCTGCAGCGATTGCTGCTGAACTAGCGAAAGGGAAGTCCGTTATAGAGGCAGTAAGAATTGCAAAACTATTTATTACAGAAGCAATACGCAGTTCATTCGCTCTCAATCAATATGTTGGCTCAACAAATCATAGTGCATACAAAAAAAATACTAATTCATTAGAAGGGATAGTTAATCATGAAAAAATTAAGGGTAACAGATTATCAAGTAGCTGAGGCAATTGATTATGAATTACAACGCCAACAAAAACATATTGAACTAATTGCTTCTGAAAACTTTGTAAGTCTAGCAGTTTTAGAGGCAATGGGCACAGTGCTGACTAATAAGTATGCTGAAGGGTATCCGGGAAAGAGATACTATGGCGGATGTGAACATATAGATATTGTAGAGAACTTAGCTATAGAGAGAGCAAAACAATTATTTGGAGCGGATCATGCGAATGTACAGCCTCACTCTGGGGCACAAGCAAATATGGCTGTTTACTCGGCTTGTCTGAAGCCTGGAGATACAGTATTAGGAATGGATCTATCCCATGGTGGTCACCTTACACATGGGAGCCCTGTTAATTCTTCGGGTGTATTATACAATTTTATTTCTTATGGAGTAAATAAGCGGAATTTCAATATTGACTATGATGAAGTTAGAACTTTAGCGCTGAAACACCAACCTAAAATGATGGTAATTGGTGCAAGTGCATATTCCAGAATTATTGATTTTGAGAGGTTATCGAGCATCGCAAAAGAAGTGAATGCATTTTTTATGGCAGATATAGCTCATATTGCTGGGCTTGTAGCTACTGGAATGCATCCAAGTCCAGTTCCGTATGCTGATTTTGTTACTACCACTACCCATAAAACCCTACGTGGTCCTCGAGGGGGAATTATACTCTGCCGAAAAGATTGGGCTGCCAAAGTAGATAAGAGTGTATTCCCAGGTATACAAGGGGGGCCGGCTATGCACATGATTGCGGCCAAGGCAGTCGCTTTTAATGAAGCGTTGCAGCCCGAATTTAAAAAATATATTTCAAATACGATAAAAAATGCTAAGGTGCTAGCAAAAGAACTAAAAGAGTTAGGCTTTAATGTGTTGACAGGTGGAACGGACAATCATTTGTTACTTATAGATCTTTGTAATATGAGCCTAACAGGAAAAGAGGCTCAAATATTATTAGAGGAAGTTGGGATAACGGTTAATAAGAACTCAATTCCTTTTGATAAAAAGGGTCCTTTTATTACGAGTGGAATTCGTTTGGGAACACCAGCAGTTACAACACAAGGAATGGGAGAACTAGAAATGATTAAAATTGCTGAAATCATTTGTTTAGTATTAAAGAATCCCCAGAATGTAAGAGCTAAAGAAAAAGCATGCTCTATCGTAAAAGAATTAGCTAAGAAATTTCCCATATACAAGGATATAACTTAAATAAAAGAGATAATAAGGAATTAAACCAGGACGGTTTTATCAACAGGAGAGAAAATATCTCAAAAAATCGGTGATAATCTGCTATCTAGTGAAATAGCAAAGAATGAAGATAGACCAGAAGACCCTATAGCAATACTTAGTGGTAATCCTACTGTAGAAGTAGATTCAGTAGATAATATTGATGTAAGTATTTCAACTTAAGGTTTAGGGGAAATAGGGGAATTGGATTAGGGATTGCTCTCCTGGTAACGATTCTTCCAGTATTATCAATTCTTCGTTTAAATCCAAAACGAATCCTTTTAAAAGATGAATAAGGAGGCCTGGTATGGAGACAATTTTTCAATTTAAAAACTTAAATTATTATTATGAAAGTAACGATACTAGATAATGTTGATTTTTCTTTTCAAACAGGGCATTTCTACACCATTTTAGGACCATCTGAATCTGGTAAAACCACAACTTTTAGCTTAGGTTGTGGGCTGGATATACCTAAAAATGGGATCGAGCAGTTTATTTGAGCAAGAAGAATTTAATAGTAAAAGATATTGACACTCCCACCCCTAAAGGGACAAGCTGACAAACGTCAGTGGGATTCTTGCTATCAAAGGTGAAGTCTATTTCTGATATCGCTGACGTGCAAGATTGCGGTGTGCCATCACCATTCTCACGACAGATATCATTTTACCGATAGCGTGAATCGGCTATCGGTAAAATGATATCTTGTTTTCAAGAAACACAGAGGCGTTTTAAAGACTTGTGCTTGTCTATCGTTCAAGTATAACTAAAGCACAACTGTTTTTCTATGAAAAAACAATACTTTCATCCCGTGCCTAAAGGCGGAATAAAGTCCGATATGAGATTTCCCACATCGTGAAATCTGTAATAGATAAGTTTGGGCTAATGTAAAAGCTGCATTTGTACAGTCAAACTTTTGAACAATCTCATCGAACAAGACCATAGACATGTAAAAAGCCGTTTTGCCAAATCCGCATGATTTCAAGGTATTCGTTATGCTTCACGTACCTTGAAAGGCATTGAAACCGTTCATGCTCTATATAAACGAAAACGAAGTTTGCAACAACCAAACTTCGTTTTTTTCGACGTACAATGAATTACATCAATTATTAACAATCGCATAAAATTCATCTGCAATCATACCAACTTTTTATCTGTTAAGAAACTCTACAACAGAACCCTTTAGTGTATATGTATCTTTTTGTTTAGTAACATAATAGTTTCCATAAACTATTATGTTACTAAAATTAAATAAAACTCACTTTTTGACATTCCGATGACTAAAGCCATGTATTGAATGACGATATAATTATATTGAAATTGATTGATTTGGTTTGTGGATTTGGTTTTTTTATCCGAATTTTCTGATTCTATTATTTCAACTTTACGAATATAGTAGGTGAAAAAGTTGTGTGATAGTATTTTAGATAGAAAAAAAGATAATTTTGAAAAGGGGTGTGAATCGAATGTGAATGGTTAAATTAAGGTAATGTTTAACTGTCATTAGTGTAAGGTCAAGATATATTTTGTAGAATTTAAAATAAAAAATGAAGAGATGGATACGTTTTTATTTATCAGATTATTTTTAATGAAAATAAAATTATAATTAGTTTAATTTTTATGAATATTTAAATTGTACGCGGGGTATTTAGAATGATTAATTAGGTTTAGTAAAGGGGTACCTTATACGCAAAAGCGTCTATATTAGTAATCTAAGGAGCTTGTGTTTATGAAAACTACTGACTCAAAAAGCCTATGGAGAAATACAATTTTTTTACAAGTTTTCTCTGCCTATTCATTGCTTATGCTTGGTGTTTTTATTGATATGTTAGCCATTATGACTATTGTAGGGTTTGAATGGGAAGTAGATCCTACCATGATTGGCTTGATTCCTGTTGCATATGCACTTCCTGGGATTATCTTTGGTTCATGGGCAGGTGTTATTGCAGATCGCTTTAGAAAAATTCCAATTATGATGTTTTGTAATATTATGGTTGGTCTAATAACAATTGCTCTTTTATTTGTACAAAATATTCACTGGCTCTTAGTGGCATTAATGATTCGTTCCATTTTTATAGTTTTTTATTATCCTGCACAACAAACACTAACAAGACAGATTGTATCCCCGGATTTGCTTACTAAAGCAGTAAGTATCAACGGAATAGTAGAGCAGGGTACCAAGATAGTAGGCCCACTTATAGGGGGCATGTTGCTGAGTTGGTTTCAGCCAGAGTTCTGCCTCATTATAAGAGCTATAAGTTGTTTATTAGCTACTTTAGTTCTGATACCCACAATGAAATTCAAAGAAACTATAACGAAAGAACTTGTTGAAAAGCAAAAGCAAAGTACTTGGACCGCTTGGTTACAAGGATGGGGTTATGTGTTATCTAATCGGATAATATTATCAACTATGATTTTCGTTACAATAGCCATGGCAGTATTACAATTAGTAGACTCACAATTCCCTACTTTATTTAAGAGCTTATTCCCACATGATAAAAGTAAAATGGGATATATCATTTCTATTATTGGTCTTGGTGGAATACTTGGAGCATTACTAACTCAGAAATTAAAACAATTTCAATATGGTTGGGTAGTGTGTGGAGGTATGGCTTTAATGGGAATTGGTTTTGGGGGGATTGGTTTGATAACGCCTGGTACGGTCTTCGTTTTGGCCTATCTGATTAGTTTTATTGCTGGTATTGGAAGTGGGCTGATGCTTGTATCTAATCAAGTCATTTTACAAATAGAATCCGATCAAGATCAAGTAGGAAGAGTGTTTGGTATACAAAGCAGTTTAACAAACGCAGTTCTAATTATTTCTCCTGCTATGAGTGGCCCATTAGTGCATTTATTTGGAGTAACTCAACTCTATGTTTATGGTGGGATTGGGCTTATTATCATTGGAGTAATTGGTGTTTCACTGCAGAAATATTTATGGGCTAAACATAAGCACGAACCTGTAAGAGCAAATAATTTTTGAAAGGAAGATTTTTTATGACCAATGAGGGATGTTATTCATTAAGTCATCCGCAGCGAAGGATATGGTATACAGAAGTTATTCATTCTGATAAAGGGATATGTAATTTAAGATTTTTATTTAAACTTCATCGAAAAATGAATTATTCAAAATTAAACCAAGTTGTGAATCGCGTTATCAGTGAAAATGACGGTCTGTGCATTAGGTTAAAAGAAAATGGGCATCAGGAACCGAAACAATATTTTATTAAACATGAAGAGCAAGAATTTGAGTTTTTTGATTTCAGTAATGTGGAGAATACAAATTTGCTTGAGGAATGGATTGAGCAGAAAACAAAAGAAACGTTTACATTATTTAATTCAAATTTATACTATTTCGCTTTAATAAAATTAAACGATAATGAATGTGCAGTCTTTGGAAATGTTCATCATATTATTATGGATGGTTTATCAATTCAAATATTTACTGAGCAGATTGCAAAATATTATTATGAAATGCATAACGAGAATGAGGAAGGTGAAATTAAAAATTCATATGTTGAATTTCTGGCCAATGAACGAACATACTTGAATAGTAGTCGCTTTCAAAAAGATCAAACATTCTGGTTAGAGGAATTTAAAACACTTCCATCTGTGACCGGATTGAAGCCCTATAATACTTACCAAGTTAGTACCAAAGCATCACGCGAGACATTTATATTATCGGAGCATTTGAAGAGAAGGATAGAAAAATTTTCTGAATGTTACAAATTTAGCTTGTATACTCTTTTTGTCGCTGCTTACTCGTTGTCCATGTATCGGTGGACTTCATCGCTTGATATTGCATTAGGAATGGCTTACGGCAACCGCATGACTAAAATGGAACGAAAATTAATTGGAATGATGGTGAGTACAGTTCCTTTAAGAATGGATATTGATCCAGAAGAAGAAGTGCTTTCATTTATTGATAGGGTGTCTAGAAAACAAAGTAAATCATTAAGACATCAGAAATATCCATTTGATTTATTATTAAAGCAGATTAATAAAGAGAATAACAGCAATGTGAGACTTTTCGGAACTACGATTGATTATAGGGATCGTGATGAAAGTGGTGACTCACTATGGATTGCAAACCGTGAAGAGGTACAAGATTTTGCAGTGCATATTGAAAATCTAATTGATATAGACTCTTTACATGTACATATTGATTATCGTGAGGAGCTATTTTCTAAGGAAGAGATAGAACGATTTTTTAACGTTATGTTAGTGATACTGGAAAATACTTTTGAAAACCCAAAGAAGAAGGTATCTGAAATACAAATTATTTCTGATGAAGATAAAAGAAAAAGTTTAGTAGAGTTCAACAATCCTAAGCTTGATTTTCCACCTCAAGTAACTATTCATGAATTGTTCGAACAGCAAGCGATGAATTATCCAAACGCTATTGCAGTTACGTATGAAAAAGAGCAAGTTACTTATAGGGAGCTAAATGAACGTGCAAATCAGTTAGCTCATTATCTACAAAAAAAGGGAGTAGGACCTGATACTTTAGTTGGACTGTGCGTTGAACGTTCTCTCGAAATGATTGTAGGTATCTTAGGGATTTTGAAGGCTGGTGGAGCTTATGTTCCACTTGATTCAACATATCCAGAGCAGCGACTTCAATATATTTTAGAGGATGCTAGCATTCAGTTATTCGTAACGCAAGAAAGTTTAAAAGAATTGAAATGGTTACCAGAAAATGTTGAGTCGATTTGCCTGGATCATGATCAAGATGAGATTGAGAAAGAAAGTAAGACCCTGCCGGTTTCTGATGTAAGTTCCCAAAATCTAGCATACGTAATTTATACTTCGGGATCAACAGGGAATCCAAAGGGCGTTATGATAGAGCATCACAATGTCATTCGGTTATTTAAATCGACGGATTGTTGGTATCAGTTTAATGAAAAAGATACTTGGACGCTTTTTCATTCTTATGCATTTGATTTCTCAGTATGGGAAATTTGGGGAGCATTATTATATGGTGGGAAATTAGTTGTTGTTCCGTACTGGATTAGTCGATCGCCTAAGGATTTTTATCAATTATTGGTAGAGGAAGAAGTGACAGTTTTAAATCAGACACCTTCTGCATTTCGACAATTAATACAAGTGTGTGAACAAGAAGATGAGAATAAAAATTTGCAGCTGCGTTATGTGATATTTGGCGGAGAAGCGTTAGACCCTATTAGCTTATTACCGTGGTTTCAAAGGTATGGAGAAAAAGAACCACAGTTAATTAATATGTATGGAATTACAGAAACTACCGTTCACGTTACTTATTCTCCGATTACTCAAGATGATGTGCAGCATGCTTCAAGAAGTAATATAGGAAAACGGATTCAAGATTTAGAAGTGTATGTGCTAGACGCCTGTCAACAGCCTGTACCTATTGGTGTAGATGGTGAGCTTTATATTGGTGGAGCAGGGCTTGCGCGTGGGTATTTAAATAGACCTGAATTAACTGCCGAGCGCTTTATACCTCATCCATTTAGTAGTGATCCGAAAGCAAGATTATATCGGACAGGAGACTTAGCAAGGTACTTGCCGGATGGAGATCTGGATTATCGTGGGAGAATTGATTATCAGGTTAAAATCCGTGGTTTCCGAATTGAGATTGGGGAAATTGAGTCTACTTTAAATGCATACGCATCTATAAAAGAAGCTGTTGTAATTGTTAGGGAAGATCAACCGGGTGATAAACGATTAGTAGCATATGTTGTAGGAGATGGAAATGTAGGTGCGTGGAGAGAGTATCTTAAAGCGAAACTACCAAGCTATATGGTTCCTTCAGGATTTGTGACGATGGAAGCGATTCCACTAACAGCTAACGGTAAAGTTGATCGTGAGGCCTTACCTATGCCGGAGGAAAAGCAGATTAACAGTGAATGTGTTGCCCCTCGAAATAGTAACGAAAAGATACTGGCTACAATTTGGAAGCAAGTATTAGGTGTTAAAAAGGTGGGAATCTATGATAACTTCTTTGAAATTGGTGGCGACTCGATTCTCAGTATTCAAATCATATCTCAAGCAAGTCAAGTGGGATTAAAACTTACTCCAAAGCAAATGTTTGAATGTCCGACCATTTCCGAGTTGGCACTAGTGGCTATAGAAACTCAAGGGGTAGAAGCGGAGCAGGGAATTGTGACAGGAGATGTGCCTCTTACTCCAATTCAGTACTGGTTCTTCGAGCAAGAGCATCCACGTTCGGAGCATTGGAATCAATCCATGCTTTTAAGAGTAAAAGAGAGATTGGACATGAAGTTACTAGAGGGATCTATATTAAACTTACTGAAACATCATGATGCTTTACGTTTCCGGTACGAACAGTTACCAAATGGAGCGTGGAGGCAGAGAAATGAAGGGGATGATGAGCAGTCTGTACTTCGTGTGGTAAAAAGGAACAATGCTAATGAACAAGCGTGGAATAAAGTAATACAAGAAGAAATGAACATTACTCAAGCTAGTTTCAATTTAGTTACAGGTCCGTTAATGGGAGTAGTTTACTTTGAGGATACCTTGAATGGAAATGATCGATTATTCTGGGTTATTCATCATTTAGTAGTAGATGGAGTATCGTGGAGAATTCTATTGGAAGATTTACAGGCGGTATATAACCAGATGAAACAAGGTCAAAAAGTTCGCTTACCTGCGAAAAGTACATCTTTTAAAGGGTGGTCGGAACGACTACAGGCATACAGTGATTCGGGTATTTCAAAAGAAGTACAAGATTATTGGAATGAACAGGTAGAAAAAGAAACGATGAAGATTCCAATGGACTACCCAATACAAGAAACAACGGAAGAATCGGTTGATCAAGTGACGAGGACTTTAGGAGTAGAAGAAACCCATGCGTTGTTACAAGAAGTTCCAGTGATTCATAAGACAAGGATTAATGAGGTACTATTGACGGCATTAGGACAAGCTATCGTTGATTGTACAAATCAGCAAACCGTCTCCATTCATCTAGAAGGACACGGGAGAGAAGAGATGGTTGAAGGTATGGATCTATCACGGACAGTGGGCTGGTTCACGAGTATTTATCCTGTTCATTTGAACTTTCAAGGAACTAAAACACCAATTGAAGGATTAAAGGCTGTAAAAGATCAATTGCGTCAAATTCCGAATCGCGGAGTTGATTATGGTATTTTGCGTTACTTGAAAAAAGAATTACTTCCATTTTATCAGCAAAAGCCTTCAATAAGCTTTAACTATTTGGGTCAATTTGATCAAGTGTTTTCAAAGGAATCTTTGTTTATGCAAGAGGCAGGGTTTACATTTTTAGATCATGCTCCAGATTCCAAGCCATCGCATCTAATTGATGTTATTGGTATGGTAAAAGATGAGAAGTTCCATTTTGGTTGGATGTATAGTAGAGAACAGTTTTCTAGATTAAAAATTCAAGCGATAGCAGATGGTATGTTGAGGCATCTTCGTCAACTTATAAATAAACCAACAACAGAGTCTGCTTTCACAGTATCAGATTTTACTGATGCGGAGAATCTGACGGAAGAAAGCTTGAGCAAAGTATTACTTAAATTAACAAAGAAGAGGGTGTAAAGATGGGAGACGTTATAGATATATATGGATTATCACCTTTGCAAAAGGGAATATTGTTTCATACTTTATACGATCAAGATGATGAACATTCTTTTTCCTACATTGTACAAGTAGGCTTCTTGCTCGGGGGAAAATTGGATGTTGCTACTTTTGAAAGGGCTTGGGAATATGTTATTCATCGACATGAGGTTCTACGTTCAGTATTTGTGTGGGAGGAAGTAGAAAAGCCACTACAAGCAGTTTACAAACGTCTTCCTTTTACTATTCATCAAGAGGATTGGAGTTCCCATTCAAATAAGGAGAGGGAGAAGAAATTACACCAGTTTTTGACTGCAGATCGTAGAAAAGGATTTTTATTGGATGAAGCACCATTGATGAGAGTCACTGCGATTAAAGAAGCAGAAGAGGAAACGAGAATCATTTGGACACATCATCATATTTTGCTAGATGGGTGGAGTGTGTCATTGGTCTTTAGTGAAGTGATGGAAGTTTATATCAAGATGATAAAGGGAGAATTGCTGAATCTTACTAAATCTCTTCCTTATAAAAAGTATATCCAGTGGATAAATAAACAAGATCAAAGCCAAGCAGAGGAATTTTGGACAGAAGAACTAAAGGGGTTTTATGCACCTACGCCAATAGCGATGGAAAGAAAGGATCAAGGCCAGGAGAAGGGCTATGGAGAGTGTGTTTATCAAGTATCTGAGGAACTCACTGAAAACTTACAAAAGTGGGTACGAAATAGTCGATTAACATTGAATACGTTAGTACAAGGAGCATGGGCTTATTTGATGAGTCGGTATAGCGGTGAAAGTGACATCGTATTTGGCGTAACTAGCTCTGGACGTCCTACTGATTTGATAGGAGCAGAGAATATGGTAGGTCTATTTATTAACACATTACCTACTAGAATTCGATTAACGGATAATACATCAGTAGTAGATTGGCTTCGTAAAATACAGATGAAAGAAATGGAACGAAGACAATATGAGTATAATTCGTTGGTAGATATTCAAGGATGGAGTGAGGTTCCGCGGAATAGCTCCTTATTTCATACCTTGTATGTGTTTGAAAATTATCCAATTCAAGGTGAGAGAAATGATGATTTAAAATTACTAGATGTTAAAAGCGCGGAACAAACAAATTATCCTTTAACACTCATTGTAATGCCCGGTAAGAAAATTACTTTAAAGTTGATGTATGATCGAAGCTATTTTAAGGAAGAAACAATAAATCGGATTCAGGATCACTTATTGCAAATATTAATTCAGATGACGAAGAGCTTAGATTCAAAACTCTTTGAAATTACTCATTTAACAGTGGAAGAGCAGACATGGTTACTAGAGGAATGGAATAATACTCAAGTAAAATATGCAGCAGAAGGCATGATTCATACGGTGTTTGAGGAGCAAGTTAAAAAAACGCCGGAAGCAATCGCGGCTATTTACGAAAATGAACAAATTACCTATAAAGAGTTGGAGGAGCGTGCAAATCAGCTAGCTCATTATTTACAAAAGCGTGGTGTAGGTCCAGAGTCTCTAGTCGGAGTATATATGGAACGTTCATTACACATGATGATAGCGTTAATAGGTATTCTAAAATCAGGAGGAGCGTATGTTCCACTTGATCCTACTTATCCAGAGAGTCGGCTTCGTTATATATTAGAGGATGCTGGAATCGAAGTACTAGTGACGGGAGAAAATTCGGAAAATTTATATATATCTGAAGACATTGAAACGATTTGTATGAATAAAGATTATACTGCAATTGAAAAAGAAGAATCAACCCCATGTATAAGTGGTGTAACAGGAAGAAGTTTAGCATATGTTATGTATACTTCAGGATCTACAGGGAATCCAAAGGGAGTGATGATTGAGCATCATTCAGTAATCAATTACCTTGAATGGATGCAACATAAATATCCACTTTCTGAAAAGGATGTGGTCTTGCAGAAAACCCCATTCTCATTTGACGTATCTGTTTGGGAGTTGTTTTGGGGTATTCACGTTGGAGCGAGTGTATCTTTCCTGCCTCCAGGTGGAGAAAAAGATCCTTCCATTATAGCTGATGTGATAGAAAAACATCAGGTTACTATTGTTCAATTTGTTCCTTCGATGTTATCTGTTTTCTTAGATCACTTCAATCATATTGAATTGAACATGAATTGTTCGTCCGTGCGTCATGTATTTTCTGGTGGGGAAGAACTAAGTTCAGGGCTGGTTAGACGATTTCAACAGAAATGGAATCATAGCGGACAAGTAAAGTTAACCAACTTTTATGGACCAACTGAAGCCACTATTTATGTAAATGCATTTGACTTGCAACCTAATCAAGAATTTGTTTCTATTGGGCAGCCGATACAGAACACGCAATTATATGTATTAGACCAAAATCAACGCTTGCAATCAATAGGGATTGAGGGCGAGTTATATATTGGTGGTTCCGGTTTAGCGCGTGGATACTTAAATCGTCCGAATCTTACTGCTGAAAAATTCGTTTCGCATCCATTTCGATTGGGGGAACGACTATATCGAACAGGAGATTCAGTAAGATATCTAACTGATGGAAATATAGAATTTATAGGTAGAATGGACCATCAAGTCAAAATGCGTGGTTTTAGGATTGAATTAGGAGAAATTGAAGCGGTTTTAGAAAAATGTTCGTTTATTAAAGAGGCAGTCGTATTAGTTAGAGAAGATCGTCCAGGTGATCAACGATTGGTTGCATATGTAATGAGTGATGGAAATACCCAAGAGTGGAGAGAGTATTTACAAAACCAATTACCGAATCATATGATTCCAGCGCACCTTGTAGAGTTAGAACAATTCCCGCTTACTCCGAATGGGAAAATTGACCGAAAAGCCTTGCCAGCACCTGATGAGCAGGCTATTGGAGATTTAAATGTTCTACCTCGGACGCCATCGGAAGAGCTTATTGCCTCGATTTGGAGTCAAGTGTTAGGAGCAAGAAATATTGGTATTCAGGATTCCTTCTTTGAACGGGGTGGGCACTCACTACTCGCTACTCAAATTGTCTCTCGATTACAAGAATTGTTCCAAATCAAAATCCCGTTACGTGAACTTTTCAAGCACGATACAGTGGAGGCATTGGCGAAACGAGTAGATCAGTTACGAAAAGAAGATAAAAAACGAGAGGTTCCCCTCCTTGTACCTATGAAACGAGCAGAAGCTATTCCGCTTTCCTATGCGCAGAAACGTCTATGGTTTATTGATCAATTAATGCCAAATAGTGCTATGTACAATATTCATGCAGCGTGTCGCTTAAAAGGTAAATGGTCAATTGAAGCATTGGAGGCCGGATGGAATCAGTTGTTGGAGCGTCATGAATCATTACGGACGATAATTCTAGAACAAGAGGGTGAACCTTTTCAACAGGTTCAATCTCATGTATTCAGACATATCCCTCAAACGAATCTAACAGATCTCTCTTTGGAAGATAGGGAAAGAGAAATAAAACGGCTCATTCAAAACGAAGCGGAGGAACCATTTCATTTTGGACAAGGTCCTCTGATTCGAACACGAATATTAAAAGTGGACAGGGAAGAATGGATTCTCATTTGTACGATGCATCATATTATTTCAGATGGATGGTCAATGGGAATTTTACTTGAAGAATGGATGGCTTTTTATGAAGGAGTACTAAGCGGAAAAACGGCGGAATTGAAGGAGTTACCTATCCAATATGCAGACTTTGTCATGTGGCAGAAGGAATGGCAAAAAGAAGAGAATTTGAATCAGCACCTTCAATATTGGAAGGAAGAATTGTCTGGGGAGCTACCGGTTTTACAATTGCCGATGGATCGTCCTCGACCTGCAGTTCAAACCCACCGTGGTGCAAGTCAGTCCTTAATGGTGGCGAATTCCCTACAGGAAAAGCTCAAAGATTTAAGTCTGCAAGAAGGATGCACTTTATTTATGACATTGATGGCAGCGTATCAAAGCTTCCTTTCTCGTTATACAGGACAGGACGACATCTTGGTTGGAAGCCCAATCGCTAATCGAAATGTTAAAGAGATTGAGGGATTAATAGGTTTCTTTGCAAATACGTTGGTTTATCGAGCTGATTTCAGTGAAAATCCGACGTTCCAAGACCTTTTGTCACAGGTAAGAAAAAAAGCACTAAAAGCATACGAGTATCAGGATATCCCATTTGAGAAAGTGGTAGAATCCGTAAAGCCGGAACGGAATACAAGTCATTCACCAATATTCCAAACCATGTTTACTTTACAGAATACGAAACAAGAGTTTCTTCAGCTATCTGAAAGACAAATGGAACTCATGAAAAGCCATGCTTCTGTTGCAAAATTTGATTTGAGTTTATTTGTTTCTGAAACGGAAGAAGGATTATCACTAACCTTTGAATATAATACTGATTTGTTTAATGATACGACCATTGAACGTATGGCAAGTCATTTTGAACATTGGTTAAATCAAATTGTCTCTCATCCAAAATGTTTATTATCAGAACTGAATATGTTATCGAAAGTAGAATATAAGCAACTACTAGAGGAATGGAATGAATCAAGTGTTATAGATATAGAAGAATGCACGATTCATACATTGTTTGAAGAACAAGCGGAAAAAACACCAGAAGCAATTGCGGTAGTGTGTGAAGATAAAGAACTAACATATCGAGAGTTGGACGAACGCTCGAATCAGCTGGCACATTATTTACAGAAAAATGGTGTAACATGCGAATCATTGGTTGGGATTTGCGTTACACGTTCATCCGAGATGATTGTTGGTCTCTTAGGAATTATGAAGGCAGGAGGAGCATATGTCCCAATTGATCCAGCGTATCCGGAAAGTCGACTGCAATACATTTTAGAAGATGCTCAAATAAAGGTACTGGTAACACAGGAAAAGTTACAACAAAAAATGGTTATACCTAAATCAGTTGACGTGATTTGTATTGATCGTAAGCGGGCAGAAATAGAACAAGAAGTAACTACGGTATGTATGAGTGAAGTGACGGGCGATAACTTAGCCTATATTATCTATACTTCAGGCTCCACTGGAAATCCAAAGGGAGTAATGATTGAGCACAAGAATACAGTAACAATGATTCATTGGGCGCATCACACATATTCCCGAAAGGATTTAGCGGGAGTGTTGGCTTCAACTTCGCTATCCTTTGATCTATCTGTTTTTGAAGTGTTTGTTCCCCTAGCGATGGGTGGTAAGGTGATTGTCGCTGAAAATGCTCTACATCTAGACAAGTTGTCTACCAAGGGTGTGACTTTGGTCAATACTGTGCCATCGGCGGCGAAGGAACTGGTTCGAGCAAAAACAATCCCTTCTTCGGTAAAGGTGATGAATTTGGCAGGAGAACCGTTACCATATTCACTTGTTAAAGATTTATACGAGAGAAGTATGGTTCAGAAGGTGTATAACCTATATGGACCGTCCGAAGATACTACGTATTCCACATACATGGAATTAGAAAAGGGTGTTATGCATAGGGTACCACCAATTGGTAAACCAATCTTCAATACAGAAGTATATGTACTAAGTGCTGAACAAAAAATGGTTCCAGTAGGTGTAGTTGGTGAGTTGTACATTGGTGGTTCAGGATTAGCGCGTGGATACTTAAAACGCCCTGACTTAACGCATGATCGTTTTATACCGCATCCGTTTAAAGAAGGAGAGCGAGTATACCGGACTGGAGATCTAGTAAGGTATTTGCCGGATGGAAATTTGGAGTATCTTGGCCGAATCGATCATCAGGTAAAAATTCGTGGGTTCCGGATCGAACTAGGAGAAATTGAAGCGACATTACAAAAGCATACATTAGTTAACGAAGCTATTGTGATGGTGCGAGAAGATTATCCTGGTGATTCACGTTTGATTGCCTATGTTGTAGGAGACGGGGATGCTCAAAAGTGGCGTGATTATCTCAAGGACCAACTACCAAATTATATGATTCCAGCCTATTTTGTTGGATTGAATGCATTTCCACTCACTCCTAATGGGAAAATTGATAGGAAGGCCTTACCAGCACCAGAGAGACAAGAGATAGCAAGTGGTTATATTGCTCCTCGTACGTCTACGGAAAAAACAATCGTTTCGATATGGCATGAAGTTTTAGGTATGGAAAACATCGGAATTCAGGATTCGTTTTTTGAAATTGGTGGCCATTCATTACTTGCTACGCAAGCTGTTTCCAATCTTAAAGAGGCTTTTGGAATTGAGATACCATTGCATGATTTATTTATGTTTCATACAGTGTGGCAATTGGCAGAACAGATTGATCAATTGCTCTATAACAAAAATCAAGAAATGCAGAATGATAGTAAGGAGAATGTAAGTCTTCAAGACTATATTCAAAAAGAAGCAGAAGTGAGTAATGATGAAGAATTACTTGAACTGCTTAAGCAATTAGAAGAGCTATCAGAGGAAGAAGCACAAGGGATATTCGAGAGTAATTTGATTGAGGAAGGGGTAAAAAAATGAGAAGTGATTTACTTGCAAAGCTGAGTTCACTTTCTCCTGAGAAGAGAGCGTGGCTTCAGAAGCAAATGCAAAAAAAGGAGAGTAAAGAAGTACTCCCGTTGTCTTATGCACAGCAACGGTTGTGGTTTATGGACAGATTTAACCCAAACAGTTCTTTATATAATATTCCAACGGTATGGCATCTAAAAGGAAATTGGATACCTGAAGCATTAGAAAAGGGATTCAATCGACTCATTGAACGTCATGAATCATTACGTACGATTTTTAAAGAAGTAGGAGAACAACCTGTGCAACAAATTGTCGAATTCCTTCCTAGAGCATTACCCGTAAGAGATTACTCTCAACTTCCTCTAGAAGTAAAAGAAAAGGAGGTAGATAGTTTAATTGCGAGAGAAGCGCGAGAACCATTTGATTTAATAAAAGGTCCTTTAATTCGTAATCAGCTTGTTCAAGTAGAAAAGGATGAATGGTTATTACTGTGTACAATGCATCACATTATTTCTGATGCTTGGTCCATTGGTATATTCATGAATGAATTACTTGCTTTCTATGAAGAAGAAACGGGCGGAAATCCTGCTAAATTAAGTTCATTATCCATTCAATATGCAGACTTTGCGAAGTGGCAAAAGGAGTGGTTGCAAGGTGATGTGCTTAATCGTCAGCTTACGTATTGGCAGGAAGAATTGTCGGGTGAGCTTCCTATATTACAACTGCCAGTGGACCGACCTAGACCGGTTACACAGACTTATTCTGGGGATACGCATCACGTGATTTTTCCTTCTAGATTACTCAGTCAATTAAAAGATTTAAGTCGACAAGAAGGATCTACCTTATTTATGACTTTATTGGCTGCATATCAGAGCTTTCTTGCACGTTATACAGGACAAAAAGATATTTTAGTTGGAAGTCCGATTGCAAATCGGAATCATAAGGGAGTAGAAGGATTAATTGGTTTCTTTGTTAATACGTTGGTTTACCGATCAGATTTGAGTGGCACCCCTACTTTTCGGGAGATTTTGAATCAAACAAAGAAAAAAGCGTTAAAAGCTTATGAATATCAAGATATACCATTTGAAAAAGTGGTAGAAGCTGTGCAACCTGAACGAAGCATGAGTCATTCCCCTATCTTTCAGACTATGTTTACGCTACAGAATATAAAACAAGAACGACTAGATTTGCCTGGTAGAAGTATTGAAATGGTAGAAAGTAATATGTCCATTGCAAAATTTGATTTGAGCCTAACTGCCTATGAGGTGGAAGAAGGTCTATTTGTCTCATTTGAATACAACACGGATTTGTTTGATAGTAGAACCATTGGACGTATGGCAGGCCATTTTGAGAACTGGCTAAATGAAATCGCGTATCAGCCAGATGAATCATATACAAAGCTGTCAATGTTATCGGACACTGAGCAGAAACAACTCCTAGAAGAATGGAATGATACGGACGTAGTTTATGGTCATGATTGTATGATTCATGAGCTATTTGAGCAGCAAGTTGCACGTACACCTGATGCAGTGGCGGTAGTTTATGAGGGTGGAAAGCTAACGTATCAAGAACTCAATGATAAATCGAACCAATTGGCACATTTTCTACAAAAACGAGGTATCGGACCTGAATCATTGGTCGGTATATGTATTGAACGGTCTCCTGATATGATTATTAGTCTCTTTGGGATTTTGAAAGCAGGTGGGGCTTATGTCCCACTGGACCCAAGTTATCCCGAAAACCGCCTGAGATACATTTTAGAGAATTCACAAATTCAAGTGCTGTTAACAAAAGAGGCACTACAGGACTGGCTACCTAAAGATATTCAAGCAATTTGTTTAGACCGGGATCAAGTAATGATTTCTAAAGAGAGCAATTTAGCTCCAGTGAGTGGAGTAACAGCAAGTAACTTAGCCTATATCATATACACTTCGGGTTCGACGGGAAATCCAAAGGGGGTAATGATTGAACATCATTCCGTTATCAACCGCCTACAGTGGATGCAGAAAAAATATCCATTGTCGGAGGAGGATACAATCCTACAAAAGACACCGTTCTCGTTTGATGTTTCTGTCTGGGAATTATTTTGGTGGTCATTTGTAGGAGCGCGTGTTTGTTTGCTTCCACCAGGAGGAGAGAAAGATCCTGCGGTGATTGAGGAGTATATTGAACGATATCGTGTGACCACCATGCACTTTGTTCCGTCGATGTTATCTACTTTCTTAGATTATATGGAACAATATAATTCGAAAAGGGATGTATCGTCTTTAATTCAAGTTTTTACTAGTGGAGAAGCGTTAAACACTGAGCAGGTTCGCCGATTTAAGGGGATCTTTTACAATGTTCAGCAAACAAAGTTAATTAACTTGTATGGTCCTACTGAAGCGACTGTGGATGTGACTTATTATGATTGTGATCTAGAAAAAGAACCAGTGCTTATTCCAATTGGTCGTCCAATTGATAATACAGAGTTGTATGTGTTAGATCAATATCAACAGGTGGTCCCGATTGGTGTGGCGGGGGAACTTTACCTTGGAGGAGTAGGTTTGGCACGTGGCTACTTCAATCGACCAGATCTAACTACTGAACGTTTTATTCCACATCCCTTTAAGGACGGGGAACGATTATATCGAACGGGTGACCTGGTGAGATATATGAATGATCGTAACTTAGAATATATTGGAAGAATAGATAACCAAGTCAAAATTAGAGGATTCCGAATTGAATTGGGAGAAATTGAAGCAGCTTTACATGATCACCCATCTGTAAAAGAGGCTGTTGTGTTGGTGAGGGAAGATCGACCAGGAGATAAGCAGTTAGTAGCTTATGTAGTGGGTGAAGGGGATACTGGAGAGTGGCGTGAATATCTCAAGAAGCAACTGCCACATTATATGGTTCCGGCATACTTTTTCCAAATTGAAGGGATGCCACTCACTCCAAATGGTAAGGTGAATCGGAAAGCCTTACTGGAATTGGAAGAACAGTTCATAAGTGAAGATATTACTTCATCACGAACACCAGTGGAGGAGCTCATCGTTTCCGTATGGAGCCAAGTGTTAGGAATAAAAAATATTAGTGTTCAGGATTCCTTTTTTGAAATCGGTGGTCACTCACTACTAGCTACTCAAGTGGTGTCACGTTTACAGGAAATCTTTCAAATCGAATTACCAGTACGTGAACTATTTGAGTATGCAACGGTGGAGTCACTGGCAAAGCGATTAGATCAGTTACGTAAAGGAGATAGAAAACGAGAGATTCCACCACTAATGCCGATGGAACGGGGGGAAACTATTCCACTATCTTATGCCCAACAGCGCTTATGGTTTATTGATCAATTTACACCTAATAGCGCCCTTTACAATATGCCAATGGTATGCCGCCTTTCAGGGAGTTGGCTACTTGAAGCATTGGAAACGGGATGGAATCAACTAATAAAACGTCATGAATCATTGCGGACGGTCTTTCATAAAGTGAACGGTCAAGCCGTACAGCAAATTGAACCGTATGCTTTTCAATCAATCCCGAAAACGGATTTAACTATGCTTTCTCCTGAAGACCGAGAAGAAGAAGTTAAACGTTTAATTCAACAAGAAACAGAAGTGCCATTTGATTTAACAGAGGGTCCATTAATCAGGACAAGTATTTTGCAAGTGGGAGAGGAGGAATGGATTCTCCTTTGTACTCTACATCATATCATTTCAGATGGATGGTCAATGGGAGTCCTACTTGAAGAATGGATGGCATTCTATGAGGAAGCAACGGATGGAAAGGTAGCAGAACTTGAACCATTACCGGTTCAATATGCCGACTTCGCTCAGTGGCAAAAAGGATGGCTGAAGGAGGAAGTGCTTGATCAACAAATCCAATATTGGAGCGAAGAGCTGTCGGGGGAGCTGCCTGTACTTCAACTTCCTATGGATCGTCCGCGTCCCGCAATACAAACTCATCACGGGTCGACATATACTTTGGTTCTGCCAAGTACGCTACATGATAACTTGAACGAACTTAGTCGCAAAGAAGGGACTACACTCTTCATGACACTATTGGCTGCATATCAAAGTTTTCTATCCCGTTATACGGGACAAGAAGATATTCTGGTCGGAAGTCCAATTGCGAATCGAAATTATAGAGAAATTGAAGGACTAATTGGTTTCTTCGTCAACACGCTGGTTTATCGAGCTAATCTGAGTGGTAGACCAACATTTCAGGATGTTTTGTATCAGGTTCGTCAAAAGGCATTGAAGGCGTATGAATATCAAGATATTCCTTTTGAAAAAATTGTTGAAGTTGTGCAACCAGAGCGGAGTACAAGTCATTCTCCAATCTTCCAGACTATGTTCATCTTGCAAAATATGAAACAAGAGTTCCCGGTGTTATCTGGTAGAAGTATTGAAATGATAGAAAGCCATAGTCCAATCGCAAAGTTTGATTTAAGTGTAATGGTAGCTGAGACGGAAGAGGGATTGCGTTTTACTTTTGAATACAATAAGGATTTATTCAATGCTACTACTATTGAACGGATGGCAGGACACTTTGAGAAATGGCTACATGAAGTTTCTCATCGCCCGCAAAATCCGTTGCATGACCTGAGCATGCTATCGGAACCCGAGCGTACTTTGTTATTAGAAACATGGAATGACACTGTAATGGAAATGTCCCATCAGGGTCTTATTTGCGACAGATTTGAGGAACAAGTAGCAAGGCGTCCTGATGCGATTGCCGTTGTTGATCAAACAAAAGAGTGGACTTATGGTGAACTGGATGCACAAGCAAATCAGTTGGCAAATGTTTTACAGCGAAAAGGAGTTGCTCCAGAGTCAGTGGTGGGAGTTTATCTTCCAAGATCAGCTGAGCTCATGGCAAGTTTACTAGGTATTTTAAAAGCTGGTGGAGCTTATGTTGTTTTAGATCCGTTGTATCCAAAATCAAGGCTAGAATACATGATTGAAGATGCAGGAATTCAATTTGTAGTGACGGCGGAAGGACAAGAAGGTCATTTCGCAAACGTCGAAATGGTTAGGTTAGAAGAATTAAAGGTGGAAAGCGTAATCGCACCTACACGTCAGATAAATCCAGAGAACTTAGCCTATATTGTCTATACCTCTGGTTCTACAGGAAAACCAAAGGGTGTCATGGTTGAATATCGCTCATTAATGAATATGGTTTCTTGGCATCAAGAAGTTTATCGTATTTCAGCAGAGGATCGTGCGACTCAGATTGCGGGGATTGCTTTTGATTCGGCTGTCCAGGAGATTTGGCCATATCTAACTGCTGGTGCAGCACTCTACTTGTCAACAGAGGAACTGAGAATCAATCCAGAAGCACTAAGGGACTGGCTCATTGATTCAAGAATAACAGCTAGTTTTGCACCTACGCCTATTCTGGAAAGACTCTTGAAATTATCTTGGCCAGATAAAACGGATCTTCGTTTTATCCTTACTGGCGGGGATCAATTAACTCAGTATCCATCTAACGATATTCCTTTTGCGGTAATTAATCAGTATGGTCCATCGGAAAATACCGTCGTTACCACAGATTGTTATATACCTTTAGGAGTGACAACAGGTACGCCATCGATTGGTCGACCGATTGCGAATACAGAAGTTTTTGTATTAGATTCTCATCTTCAGCTAGTACCAATTGGTGTAATTGGAGATCTCTATATTGGAGGGAAGAGTCTTGCACGTGGATATGCTAATCGTCCGGATCTCACAAAGGAAAAATTTATTCCACATCCTTTCAAGTCAGGAGAACGACTCTATTACACAGGAGACAAAGCGAGTTATCTTTCTGATGGTAATCTCCAGTTCCATGGGCGTATAGATGACCAAGTAAAAATTCGTGGTTTTCGGATTGAATTGGGAGAAATAGAAGCGGTTTTGCAGGCACATTCTTCTGTGAAAGAAGCAGTTGTATTGGTACGGGAGGATAATCAAGGTGATAAGAGATTAGTAGCTTATGTAGTTGGTGAAGGAAGTGTCCATGAGTGGCGAGAACATCTACAAACACATTTGCCAAATTACATGGTTCCAACAAACTTTATTGAGATGGAAATTTTACCACTTACACCGAATGGAAAACTTGATTTGAAGGCATTGCCTATACTTAGTGAACAATCTCCCGAAAATACTGTATACCCACGAACTCCGCTGGAAGAACTTATCACTTCAGTGTGGAGTCAAGTGCTAGGAATAAGAGACATTGGTGTTCATGATTCTTTCTTTGAGCTTGGTGGTCATTCCCTACTTGCTACACAAGTAGTCTCACGCTTACAAGAAGTCTTTCAAATCAAATTACCGGTACGTGAGCTGTTCGAATATTCAACGATCGAGGCATTGGCAAAGCGAATGGATCAGTTACGTAAGGGAAGCGAAAAACGAGAAATTCCATCATTGATGCCGATGGAACGGGGAAATAACATTCCGCTTTCTTATGCCCAACAGCGCTTATGGTTTATCGATCAATTTGCACCTAATAGTGCACTTTATAATATGCCAATGGTATGCCGCCTTACAGGGAATTGGTTACCTGAAGCATTGGAGTTGGGATGGAATCAGTTGATAGAGCGTCATGAATCTTTGCGGACGGTATTTTATGAAGAGGATGGCCATCCTGTGCAGCAGATTCAACCGTATATTTTCCGTCCTCTTCCGCAAATGGACTTAACTAAGCTTTCATTAGAGGAGAGAGAAAGAAAGTTGGAGCAATGGGTTCAAACTGAAGTCGAATCTCCATTTGATTTAGAACAAGGGCCATTGTTCCGTGGACAAATTATAAGAATTTCAGAAGAAGAATGGGTTCTTCTGTGTAATATGCATCATATTATCTCAGATGGATGGTCGATGGAAATCTTGCTTCAAGAATGGATGACATTTTATGAGAATGCGATTGGTGAAAAACAAGCTGAGCTGGGACCACTACCAGTTCAATATGCCGATTTTGCTCTGTGGCAAAGAGAATGGTTGAAAGATGAAGTACTAAATCAACAACTTGCATATTGGAAGGAAGAATTATCTGGTGAGTTACCAGTCTTAATGTTGCCAATTGATCGTCCGCGTCCGCCAGTGCAAACCCACCATGGATTAACTCATAATGTTTTGTTATCACGCTCATTGCGGGATAAATTAAACGAACTAAGTCGTCAAGAAGGGGCAACAATTTTCATGACCTTATTGGCATCGTATCAAAGTTTCCTTGCTCGTTATACGGGACAAACGGATATTATTGTTGGCAGCCCAATTGCAAATCGAAATTATCGAGAAATTGAAGGGCTGATTGGTTTCTTTGTCAACACCTTGGTTTATCGAGCTGATTTAAGTAATGCACCGGCATTTCAAGAGTTGTTGTCTCAAGTGAGGATAAAAGCATTGAAGGCATATGAGTATCAAGATGTTCCATTTGAGAAAATTGTAGAGGTTATCCAACCTGAACGAAATACAAGCCATTCGCCGATTTTCCAAACTATGTTTACTTTGCAAAATACGGGACAAGAGCTACCAGAACTACATGGAAGAAATATAGAAGTAATGGAAAGTAACGCTCCAATCGCAAAGTTTGATTTAAGTTTAACTGCTGCAGAAGTGGAAGAGGGATTATTACTTACTTTTGTTTATAGAACTGATTTATTTGACAGCGGAACTATAGAATCCATGGCTGAACATTTTGGAAACTGGTTGAATGTAATCGTGGAGAATCCTGATAAATCAATAGCTAAGTTACCTATATTATCAGAATTACAGCAAAAACAGTTGGAAAATTGGAATAATAATGCTGTAGCATATCCACAGGAAAGTGCGATTCATCAGCTGTTTGAAGAGCAAGTAAATCGTACACCTGATGCGGTGGCAGTGGTAGATGAAAAACAGCAGTTAACGTATCGAGAGCTGAATGAAAAAGCTAATCAATTGGCCCATTATCTTCAGAGATATGGGACTGGGACTGAATCATTGGTTGGACTTTGCTTTGAGCGTTCAGTGGAGATGATTGTTGGTATTATGGGGATTTGGAAGGCTGGAGCAGCGTATGTTCCATTGGACCCATCGTATCCAGAAAGTCGCCTCCAATATATTTTGGAGGACACTGGAATTCAAGTATTAGTTACGAACGAAGCATTAGAAAATTGGATACCTAAAGAAGTCAAAGTAGTTTGTCTAAATAGGGATCAAGCAATGATTTCACAAGAAAGTATTCTTTCACCAAAATGTGAGGTAGCGGGAGAAAACCTAGCGTATGTGATCTATACTTCGGGATCGACTGGGAATCCAAAGGGTGCTTTGGTACAACATCATTCTGTAATAAACTTGTCTCATGGTTTACAGAAAGAGGTTTTCGCACATGAGACACCATCTAACATGCATGTCGGTTTAAATGCGTCAATCGCCTTTGATGCATCTATTCAGCAGTTACAAATGCTGTTGTATGGTTCAAGTTTGTATATTATTCCGAACGAAGTTCGAAGTGATCCGGAACAGTTTGTAGCTTATATTCGGGAGAATAAATTGGAAATCTTTGATATAACGCCTTCATTACTTCAATTACTTATAGATGCCGGGTTGTTGGAAACGTGCGATGGTGTTCATTTTCCAAGTAAGGTATTGGTCGGTGGCGAAGCGATTATGCCGTCACTATGGGAACAGCTAGTAGAGGTTGACAAAATTGATTTTTATAATGTATATGGTCCTACAGAATGTACGGTTGATACAACATGCTATCATATCCAAAAAGATAGTAAAAGAGTAACCATTGGGCGTCCATTGCCGAACGTTCAAACTTACGTATTGGATAAAAATTGGTTGCCAGTTCCAGTGGGAGTGATGGGTGAACTTTATATCGGAGGAGCAGGCCTAGCAAGGGGATACTTGAATCGTCCAGAGTTAACGTCCGAACGATTTATTCCTCATCCATTCAAAGAAGGCGAGAGGTTATATCGAACGGGAGATCTTGTGAGATATCTTCCTGATGGCAATATAGACTATCTAGGAAGAACGGATAATCAAGTGAAAATTAGAGGATTTCGGATTGAACTTGGGGAGATTGAGGCGACCTTACAGGAGCACTACTTGATAAAGGAGGCAGCTGTGATGGTTAGGGAAAATCAGTTGGGAGATAAGAGGTTAGTTGCTTATGTAGTAGGCGAAGGTGGTACAGAAGAATGGCGCGAATACCTTAAAGAAAAAATGCCAAGCCATATGGTTCCTTCCTACTTTGTCGAAATGGAAGGGCTACCACTAAATATAAATGGAAAGATTGATCGGAAATCATTGCCTATACCAGATTATCGAGGAACGCAAGAAGGCTACATGGCTCCAAGAAATGAACGTGAATATATGCTTTCTATCATTTGGGAACGTGTGCTGGGCTCAAAACGTATTGGTATTCATGACAACTTTTTTGAAATTGGTGGAGATTCAATTCTCAGTATTCAGATTGTCTCTCGTGCAAAGCAAGCAGGTTTACAGTTGACACCAAAACAAATATTTGAATACCAAACGATTGCAGAGTTGGCGCAAGTAGTCAAAGAAGAACAAGGTGTACAAGCTGAACAGGGAATTATAACTGGAGATACGATACTTACACCTATTCAGCAAAGATTTTTTGAACAAAATCATCCTAACCCACATCATTGGAATCAATCCATGTTCTTTAGAACGAAAGAGAAACTGGACATAGTATCGCTGGAGAAGTCAGTGCGTAGCCTTCTGCTTCATCATGATGCTCTGCGTTTAAGATATGAACATTTACCTGATGGAGCTTGGAAACAGTGGAATGAAGGAATAGAAGAACAATTGACGCTGACTGTAATTTCATTAGACGAAGTGTCGGAATCCGATTGGCATCAAGTAATTCAAAAAGAGATTAATATTGCACAAGAAAGTTTGAATTTACATGATGGTCCGTTAATGAGAATGGTGTATTTTGATGAAGGTGAGAAGAAGACTGGCCGATTATTTTGGACGATTCATCACTTAGCCGTGGATGGTGTTTCCTGGCGAATTTTATTGGAAGATTTGCAAACAGCATACACTCAAACAATTCAGGGGCAGAAAATCCAATTACCTATGAAGAGTACATCCTTTAAAGCTTGGTCGGAGAAATTACATCATTACGCTGAAACTGGAATATCACAAGAAGTGCGGAATTACTGGGAGCAGCAGTCCGAACAAGAAGTAGTTATGCTACCAGTGGATGTTACTATAAGTGATTCAGTAAACGCAGTAACTGAGGAAATTACTGTGGTGCTAGATGAGAAAGAAACCCGTATGTTATTGCAAGAGACTTTAAGCACTCATCGTGTCCAAATTAATGAAGTATTATTAGCAGCATTGGTACAAGCTACGGCAGTATGTTCAGGGCAACCGATATTGAGCGTAGATTTAGAGGGGCATGGTCGAGAAGAGATTGTTGAAGATGTTGACTTATCGAGAACAGTAGGATGGTTTACAAGTATTTATCCTATTCACTTAAATATTACTGGTGCTAACACGCCAATTGCAGCATTAAAAGCGGTTAAAGAACAAGTACGCAAAATTCCTAATAAGGGTGTTGATTATGGAGTATTGCGTTACATGAACGCAACAATGTGCAAGCAATTGGAATCTCAACATACACCGTCTATTAGTTTTAACTATCTTGGACAATTTGACCAAATGTTTTCTAACGATGCAATGTTTATTCCGGAGAACGGATTTAAGAGTTCAGATCATGCTTTTGGTTCCAAGCGATCGCATGTAATCGATGTAATTGGGATTGTAACGGATGGAAAACTTCAGTTCACTTGGGTATATAATGTTGGACAATTCGCGAAATCAACGATTCAAAGTATTGCACAGAACATGCTTCATCAACTGAGCAGAGTGATTCAATCTTCAGATAGAGAATCTGCGCTGACCGTTTCGGATTTTGCGATGGCTAATCTTAACCAAGCAGGTTTGACAAACGTACTAACCAAAATGAATCGTGGAAAGAACTATCCAATTACTGATTTATATCCACTATCGCCCCTGCAAGAAGGTATGATTTTCCATACATTGCATGACCAAGGGGATGAACATGTAGCACCGTATATAGTGCAATTAAATTTTATGATTAAAGGGAAAATGGATATTCCTACTTTTGAGCAGGCGTGGAAATCTGTAATTCAGCGGCATGAAATTTTTCGTACAGCATTTGTTTGGGACGAAATTGAAGAACCTTTACAAGTGGTGTATGAAAATATTCCATTTAAGGTAAACAAAGAAGACTGGCGCACAATGACAACTGAAGAGATAGAGAAAAAAAGAAAAGTCTTTTTGTCATTAGATCGAAAACAAGCCTTCCTATTTGATGAAGCACCATTGATGCGGGTAACTGTCATTCAAGAAGGTGAGGAAGAGTATCGAATTGTTTGGACACATCACCATATTTTGCTGGATGGATGGAGTTTACCACTGGTCTTTAATGAATTACTTTCAGTCTATCAGAAGAGAATGAATGGAGAAGCTGTGAAGTTACCTAAGTCATCGCCATATAAGAAATATATCCAATGGCTAAGAGAACAAGATAAGGAGCAGGCGGAACAATTCTGGAGAGAGAAACTTAAAGGGTTTACTGCACCAACTTTGCTGGGCTTAGAGAGTAAAGAGGAAGAAAAAGGGTACACAGAGAAGAGTACTCATTTATCAGAAGAGCGGACCAAAGCGTTACAAGGCTGGGCGAAACGAAATAAACTTACTTTGAGTACGGTAATTCAAGGCGCATGGGCATATCTCATGAGCCGGTATAGTGGAGAAAATGACATTGTCTTTGGGGTAACAAGCTCAGGGCGTTCTACGGAGATTATTGATGTTGAAAATATCGTAGGTCCTTTCATTACAACGTCACCGACGCGGATTCAATTGATGGATGATATAAAATTAATAGATTGGTTGCAGAAGATACAAGAGGAAGAGATAGAAAGGAGACAATATGAATATGCTTCTTTGACAGAGATTCAGGGTTGGAGTGAAGTTCCTAGGGGAACACCGCTGTTCAATAGTTTATATGTGTTTGAAAATTATCCAGTGAAAGAGGAATCTTCAGGAATTCTGGAAATTGGTGAATTGGAAGGAATAGAACAAACTCACTATCCATTGGGGTTGGCTGTAGTTCCAGGAATACAGTTATCGTTAAAGTTAATGTATGACCGTAGTAAGTTTAATAGATTAACTATTGAACGAATGCTGGGTCATTTACACCAAGTGTTAATGCAAATGCTCAAAAACATTGATCAAACTCTGTCGGAGCTAGTATATATTACGGAAGTTGAACAAAGACAACTATTAGAAGAATGGAATGATAATGTTATAACTTATCCACGAGAGAATGTGATTCATCAATTATTCGAAGAGCAAGTAAATCGTACACCTGACGCGGTGGCAGTGGTAGATGAAAAACAGCAACTAACGTATCGGGAGCTAAATGAAAGAGCTAATCAATTGGCCCATCATCTACAGAAATGTGGAATTGGGACAGAGTCATTGGTTGGAATCTGCTTTGAGCGTTCAATTGAGATGGTTGTTGGTCTTATGGGAATTTGGAAGGCTGGAGCAGCTTATGTTCCATTGGATCCATCGAATCCAGAAAGCCGTCTGCGATATATTCTAGAAGACACAGGAATTCAAGTATTAGTTACGAATGAGATATTAGTGGGCTGGATACCTAAAGAAATTAAGACAGTTTGCCTAGATAGGGACCAAGCAATAATATCACGAGAAAGTAAACTTTCACCAATATGTGAGGTAACAGGGGAAAACTTAGCGTATGTTATCTACACTTCCGGTTCGACGGGTAATCCGAAGGGGGCTTTAGTACAGCACCATTCTGTAATAAACTTATCATATGGTTTACAAAAAGAAGTTTTCTCACATGAGAAACCTAGTAATATGAGAGTCGGTTTAAATGCGTCAATTGCCTTTGATGTATCTATTCAGCAATTACAAATGCTGCTTTATGGTTCAAGTTTATATATTATTCCAAACGAAGTTCGCACTAATCCGGAACAATTTGTGTCCTATATTAGGGAGAATAAATTGGAAATGTTTGATATGACACCATCATTACTTCAATTACTTATAGATGAAGGATTGCTAGAAACAAGTGCTAATGTACATTTACCAAGCAAGATATTGGTCGGTGGTGAAGCAATCATGCCGTCATTATGGAAACAGCTAGTAAAGACTGCAAAAATTGATTTTTATAATGTATACGGTCCTACAGAATGTACGGTTGATGCAACGTGCTATCATATCAATACAGATAGTAAGAGAGTTACAATTGGACGTCCGTTGCCGAACGTTCAAACTTATGTATTGGATAATAATTTGTTACCTGTTCCAGTTGGTGTAACAGGTGAGCTATATATTGGTGGTGCAGGTATAGCGAGAGGATACTTAAATCGTCCAGAATTAACAGCAGAACGATTCATCCTTCATCCATTTAATGAAGAAGAGCGTTTATATCGTACGGGAGATTTAGTTCGTTATTTACCTGATGGTAATTTGGATTACTTGAGAAGGATTGATAATCAAGTGAAAATTAGAGGCTTCCGTATTGAACTTGAAGAGATTGAAGCGAATCTAGAGAGTCACCCATTGGTAAAAGAAGCAGTAGTTTTGGTAACAGAGGACAAATTAGGAGAGCAGAGATTGGTCGCTTATGTAGTTGGAGATGGGAGTATACATGAATGGCGTGAATATCTCAAGGCACAAGTACCGAATTATATGGTTCCCACACACTTTATTAAGGTAGACATGATTCCGCTTACAACGAATGGGAAAGTTGATCGGAACGCATTGAACAGTTTAACTATTCAAAGGGAAAATAACTTCTCTACACCAATCATTCCAAGGGATAAAATTGAATATCAGCTGATTAAAATCTGGCAGGATTTGCTACAGATAGAAGATGTCCATGTAAATGATGATTTCTTTAATAGAGGGGGACATTCTCTCCTTATAATCAAATTGGTTTCAAAAATTAGGGAGAAGTTTGGGAAAGTGATTAAGGTGTCTACATTGATTAAGAATCCAACAGTGGAAGGAATCGCATGCCTTATTCGTGATAAGCATGATATGACAAAACCTGTATCAGCGCTGGTTCAACTACAAGAATCAGAGAAAAGACCTTTCTTCTGCGTTCATCCGTTTATGGGGAATGTATTTTGTTACATTCAACTAGCAAGATTGCTTAAGAACCACTGTTCATTTTATGGTTTACAGAATCCTCTCATAGAAAAGAGAGAAATTGATGATTTGACCTTGCCGGAAGTAATTCAACTTTACATTGAAGAAATAAAACGTGTTCAGCCAGAAGGCCCATATCGTCTTGGAGGATGGTCTTTAGGCGGTGCAATTGCTTATAAAATTGCAACTGTATTAAGGAATCAAGGAGAGGAAGTTGAGTTTTTGGTACTAATGGATACTAAAGTACCTTCAGAGCAAGATTATAAAACAAGGGAGGATATGCTCTTATATATATCTGAACATTTCATTCCTAGAGATCTTACTGAGCAGGAAGAAGGCCTCGTCCATAAGCAAGATATCCTTGTGGAGCAATTAATTATGGAAGGAGTACTCCCGCCTGATGCAAATCTTATGAATTTGAAGCAAGTTATCAATGCTCATAGGAAATGCTTGAACATAATGGCAGAACATGATTTGATACCATACTTTGGAGAGGTTATCTACTTTAGTGCTGAGGAAGGAAAAGAGTTGTTTACAGATTGGGGACCTTTATTAAAAGGAAGGGTAAATAAGTATTCTGTCCCTGGATCACATGAAGAAATAGTAGACTTTCCCGCAGTTGAAAAGATAGCTAAGTATTTATTAAATGAATTTGAAGGAATAAAAGAAACATCCCTTTCATTAATGGAAAAGTAGCGAGCATAAAAAATGCAACGCTGTGAACGAAAAGGACAACCTAATAATTGCACATCAAGTGTAGGCAATAGTGAATATATCAAGAGCATTACTTTTTAAGGGGATAATGCAAAAATTACTTGGTAGAGATATAGAATCCTTTATGAGTTATCCGGAGTATGATGTAAATGCTCTGAATTTGTTGTAATAGAAGCTAATGCATTAATGATATTGTTGAGGAAAGGTGTATATTTTTATTGATATGTAAATATGCACCTTTTCTATTGTATATGCAATTTAATAAGGACAAAATATAAAATGAATTTGAATTTCTGTAACGCAAATATATGACGTCATCCTTTTAAAAAGGAAGTGATTTATCATACAAATTCAAGCTGTGAAAATACCGGAAAATATTGAAAAACATTTGTTTAAGGAACTTAGTAACTTGGTTTCAAATGATAAGAAAGAACGAATGAAGCGTTTATTAAATTTATGCGATATTAATAGGACTTTGATAGGAGAGTTGTTAATCCGATCTCTAATCTGCCAAAAGTATAAAATTAATAATGAAAAAATTAGATTTATATATAATGAGTATGGAAAACCTTTTGTTAAAAATTTTTCTGACTTTTATTTTAATGTGTCACATTCAGGAGAATGGGTGGTTTGTATTACTGCTAATTTTAATGTGGGTATTGATATAGAAAAAGTTTCAGAAATAGAGGCTCTTAAATTAGCAAATGAATTTTTTTCAGAGGAAGAATTTTATGATATATCTAATATGAATTCTGATGAACAAATTAATTATTTTTATGATTTATGGACATTAAAAGAAAGTTATATAAAAACGATTGGAAAAGGGCTTTATATCCCGTTAAATTCATTCTCTATAAAAAAAGAGTCGCGAACTTTAATTTCATATAAGTATATACCTCAAAACTTTTACTTTAGACAATATAACATTGAGCCAAATTATAAGATATCTGCTTGTGCAACAAGGGATGAATTTCCACAAGAGATAATAATTAAAGATATTCATACAATTTTCCGAAATATACAAATTTTAAAGTGAGGAGAAAGTCAATGAAGAAGACTAAACTTTTTTGCCTTCCACATGCTGGGGGATCTGCGTTTAGTTACGCAAAATGGAAAAATTACTTTAATCCATATATTGAGGTAGTCCCGATAGAGTTAGCTGGTAGAGGATATAGAATTGAAGAAAGCTTGTACCAAAGTATGGAAGAGGCCGTAAATGATGTCTACAATAATATAGTTATGCAGATAGATGATTCGCCCTACATTCTATTCGGGCATAGCATGGGAAGCTTGATTGCCTATGAAGTATCCAGAAAAATACAGGGTTCTAAAAATGTATTGCCTGAATTTCTTGTTTTGTCCGGTAGAAACCATCCAAATAGTAAAATAAAAAATATCCGACATAATCTTTCTAACGAACAATTTAAAAGAGAAGTTATTGCAATGGGAGGTACACCATACGGGGTATTTCAATCAGAAGAATTAATGGAGATTTTTCTCCCAATTCTAAGAGCAGATTTTAAAATTGTCGAGACGTACATTCATGACAATAATATAAAAGTATGTGATATTGATTTTCTTATATTTGATGGGGAAAATGATGAATTTACTACATATGATAAAGTAATAAAATGGGAGCAATACACAAGTAAAATATGTACTTTTCATTCTTTTAAAGGTAATCATTTCTTTCTAAATGAAAATATTGAAGAAATAGCAAAGAGTATTATAAGAAAGTTAGATTCTAAAAGATTATCAACTAGTTTTTAGAATCTTTCTAAGTATACTTATGGTTGAAAAATACAGCTTCTGTTGAAGGATCAGTGAATCAAAAGATAGGTGTCTAAACGAACTTTTCCATGACAGGTAATGATGAAATTCTAAGTAATTGTAATTCGTCTTCTCTGTATAGGTAATCATTTTTTCTTTTCTCGAATCGCTCGATCGCGTAGGCGTTGCTGTTTTTTTCTCGGTACAACTGTAAAACACAACGCGAACAGGCATTTTCATTTTAAGGGTAATTTTCATTTTTACGGTTAGTAAATATATGGAAATAAAAGAAACACACATAATAGATATGCGTGTTTCTTTTTTTATTTGTTATTTAATTAAAGCACCCGTTTCCTGGGGTATTATATCATCCAATAAATCTTATTAATAGTTGGTTAAACTTATCACGCTCTTCCCAAAATGGTCCATGACCACTGTATTGAAACGGTACAAGTTGTGAGTTTGCTATTAGATCTTTTGTTTCTTGCCCTTTGGAAAAGGGAACAATTTTATCATGGATGCCATGAATAATTAGCGTAGGTACAAATATTTTGCTAAGGTCATTGTATACATTTTCATTTCTTAATGAGGTCATGATTGCTGCTGTCGACCAACTAGCTGCTTGTAATCCTAGCTGAAAGAGCCATTCGGAGAATGGTTCAGTGATTTTCTGGAAGAAAAAGAGATCCGTTACACCTTGCAGCATTTTAGGGCGATCATTAAGTGTTTCTGTAATGAATTTATCTGCAACTTCTTTTTCAACACTGGTCGGAGCTGCAGCGTCTATAAGGACTAGTTTTGTTACTCCAAAGCTTTGATGTCGGGCCATATATCGAATTGAAATTGCTCCTCCTGTAGAGTGTCCTACTAGGGTAAAATCTTTTAACTGTAACGCCTCAACTACTACACTTATATCATCTGCCAATCTGTCAAAATTGTAACCACTGAATGGTTTATCGGAATTGCCGTAGCCCCTCCAGTCAATGCCTATACATCGATATCCCATCGCAGGAAGAATATTGAACTGATATTCAAACTGCTTATGATTTAATGGCCACCCATGTATAAATAGAATTGTTTTATTTCCCTTAGGATTTACATCCTCTACATTTATTCTTATACCTGGCTCTACAGTAATAAAGTATGCCACGCGGACTCCTCCATCAAATAAAGATTGCACTTGCAATAAGATATTCACCTAGAGAATAAATATGCTTATATTTCTAGCTACACTTTATGAGTGTAAGGGGGGAGATTTATATAGCTACACACATAAGACCTATAGTGCTTATTGCTACATCACCATCAACCTAAGAACGGATGCGTCCTAAAACGAAAATAAGTTGTTTTTTGTCAAAAGTGCACGAAATTTTTATCCTAGAGTATTTGTTCTTTTTACTTGATGGGCATGTGGGATAGCACCACATCGCTATCAAGCTAAAAAAACAAGAGTCACTTTTGTTATAAGATATTTTTGACTTATGTTTCAATTATTATATCTTTAAAATATAGTTTCATATCCTTAGCTTCGAATTTATTTATTTCAAGGGGGGGAGTGCAATTATCACATTTAGTATTTATATTTTGCATTGAATGCTTTTATTTTGCATCAACAACATCCATAAATTTAAGAGTAATCTTGTTATAAAAAGCATCTGTACATAGTATAGAACAATTCAATGGATCAATATCAGTCACGGTCATGTAGTTAGTAAGCAGATAGCCATCTTCGTAATATGTAATCAACACCTCTTCTTCAGATAGTAATGAACATAATAACATGTTCTCAATCAGTTCTTTCTCTTCAGAGGCTAAAATGGGACGCGCTACTTTATTTTTTTCTTTGATCATTTCACGTATTCCGACGAATTGTTCTGGCATTGCTGCAAACGGTGTCCATTTTACCATTCCTCTTCCTTTTGGCATATTAGCGTTGTTCATGCTTTGTGTCCTCCTAATAATGTGTTTCTGTATCTTGCTGTTGCATTATTTGTATAGGAAATTCCTCTTAATATGCTATTTTTTCCAAACTTTGTGCGTATTTCATCCATTACTTTCGTTAGCTTTATTTCTTTTTCTCGTTGTATGATGTTATCAAAAAGAGAAATTTGTTCTTCTCCTTCACCAATTAGTTTTGTTAGAGAAATAGTAATACTTCTAATTGGTTCTCCAATATATTGTTGATGTAGAAAATATAGACAAACTTGATAAATGTCCATGGTTAAGTTGGTCGGACGGCTTAAGGTATGTGTTTTGCTAAAGCCACCCGAATAACTTTTACTATATCCAATTGAAAATTGAACGGTTTGAGCAAGTTTGTTTTGTTGTCTTAATCGATAGCAAACTTCTTCGGTATGTTCCAGTAGGATAATCGGAAATTCTTCTATTGTATAATCACGCATTAAAATTTGGCTTTTTCCTATAGAAGTTGTGGCAGGAACATATTTTTCTGAAATGCGACTAAAGTCAATCCCATTACTATGTAAGTGTAATTCTTCGCCAATCACGCCGAAGCTTTGTTTTAAATATTTAAGAGGATAATTAGCTAAATCTCCAATTGAATGTATTCCTTTTTGATTTAATTTTGTTTCTGTTTTATGCGAAATCCCCCAAAACTTATTAAGCGGTCGTATGCTCCATAATTTTGTAGGTATATCTTCGTATGTCCAATAAGCGACTCCGTCTTTATTTTTCTTTGCTTCAATATCTAAAGCTACCTTACTCATCAATAGGTTAGGTGCAATCCCGATTGTGCATTCAATTCGTGTGTGTTCATATATTTCACGTTTAAACTGTAATGAAAATTCATTTGGATTCCGGGCAAAGAGATGGATGCTATCGGTAATATCCATAAAAAATTCATCGATGCTGTATTGATGAAAGTCTTCAATAGGAACATATTGTAGAGCCAACTTCGTTATGTAATTGGAGCACTTAATATAGGTTCCCATAATTGGATTCACAATAAGGATATCTTTTTGTCGAGGAATCTCGTATAGCCTTGCCATCTTCTTCACACCCATTGCTTTTAAAGGTGGAGTTGCGGCTAAAACAATGGACCCATTCCTATTCACATCACCGACTACAGCTAATTTTGTATGAAGTGGGTCTAATCCCATTTTGATGCAACTAACAGAAGCATAAAAGCTGCGAAGATCAACACATAAAATGATTCTATTCGGTAAAATTGAATAGTCATACACTATAACTCCTCCTAATAACAACGAGAACATTTGTTCTTATCCTTGTTTTTATTATACACGAACTTATGTTCTTTTATGAAGTGGTTTTTGAAAAAATATATAATTATATGTAGTAGAAATAAGTAGAACTACAGAGAGAAATAACGGCCAAATGTTATTGAAGTTTCTAGGATATAAGCTGTATCATTTATATTGGTTAGTACAGGAAGAAAATGATGGGAGGATGTAAGGTATATTATCCTTTCAAAAGGTGATAGTAATTTATCGTAAAAAGAGGCTTCTATTACGAGATTATGTGAAAATATAATTTCACATAATAGATTGAAGGAGGATGTTTCATAAATGGAGCAGGTTATACAAGAGTTTTTTTCTCCAAGTAAAAACTATAAGGTTCAAATCATTAAAAGAAAAGATGGGCTATACACAACAGAAGCTTATAGATGGATGGAGGATTGTGGATATGAATTTTGGAGTTATATATCACAAGGATTGACTTTGATAGATAGTGAGGAACATGCGCGTAAAATTGCTATGGAACAACTAAAGGAATGTTCAAGAGATGAGTTTTAATAATACGCTATTTTATTTGTAAAATTATAAGGGAATATGATGTTTTTTGAAAATATAGAAATAAAATTTATTTAATCTTATTTATTTTATAAGAATTGTAAAGTATACTAAAAGTAGGTGCAAAAATGCGCTATTTGAAAAAGAGTGCAAGTCAGAAAGGAATCCGTAAAGGATTCCTTTTTTGTTTTTTAGTAAATGAAGCAACTTCCTATTATCTCTGTCTTTTTTATAAACATAAAAGGTATTTTTGGAAAATTGCCACATTCCTGTAACAAAACAAAGGTATGTTATGTGTGTAAAAGATAAAGAGAAAGAGAAAGAAGGAGAAAGTTGTGAAAAAAATTTTACCAATTGTTGCGTTGTTAGGCATGATGAATTTTGGAGTACAGGAAATGAATGTAAGAGCTGATACCTATTATAAGAGCGATTCAAAAATTAGTTTTTGGGATTCAAAAAGAAAGGGTACTAATTTCATGAATAGTACGTCATTACCTGAGAACTATAAAAGTGCAAAAGAAGCTAATATTGAATATGTTCGTTTAGCACCTGATAAATGGGCAAAGGATAAAGATTTTTTATTTGAGGATAAACCAGATACCTCTGGAAAGGATTTTCTGATAGGTAATGCAGATAACTATCAGGGATTAGTAAAGGAGGATTTAGAAAAATTAAAAGAGGATTTAGATGCCGCACAATCGCACGGAATGAAAGTTGTTCTTACAATGTTATCATTGCCCGGTGATCGGTGGCGCCAATTTAATAATAACAAGAATGACGACAGAATATGGGAAGACGAGAAATATCAAGAACAAGCAAGTCAATTTTGGAAAGACCTTGCTTTGGAGCTAAAAGATCACCCTGCAGTGGTCGGTTATAATATTATAAATGAACCGCATCCAGAAACGGCTAAAAATAATAGATATAATGATTTTTGGACGGAAGATTATGAGAAATGGTATGCAAAAGTAAAAGGAACGACAGCAGATTTAAACGAATTTTATGAAAAGGTGATTCATTCTATCCGTGAAGTGGACCAAGAAACACCGATTATTTTAGATTCAGGTTTATATGCTACTCCATGGGCCTTTAAATATTTAAACCCAGTAGAGGATAAAAAAACACTTTACGCATTTCATATGTATGAACCATATGAATTAACGAGTCAAGGTGAAAAACAAAATAAGGAATATCAATATCCAGGATTAGTAAAAGTAGGAGATTTAGAGAAACCTGTAATGTGGAATAAACAGGGATTAGAGGGATTTTTGAAGCCAATCCAACAATGGTCTAAGAAAAACCATGTACCATCTAATCGAATTATTGCAGAGGAGTTTGGAATTAACCGTACCGTTCCAGGAGCTACCCAATACATGCAAAATCTTATTTCTATCTTCAACCAAAAAGGGTGGCATAAATCATTCTATGCATTCCGTGAAGACACATGGACGGGAATGAATTATGAATTGGGAACAGGAAAAATAAAATGGGACGAAGAGGGTAAACCGATACGGCAAGATAATCCACTATGGGATGTAATAAAAAAAGATTTACAGGGGCATAAGTAGTTTAGAATTCTTGGTCTAAGAACTAAATGTAAGCATCTAATTCAAATAGAATTAGATGCTTTTTATATCAAAAAAGGCGGAGTCATATTTAAGATTCCGCCTTTCTTTTACATAAATAGTAGCAACCTGGTTTATTTACAATTAACAATAAGATTCTTAGAGAATAGTTTAGAAAAAAGTTAAGGAAGTTTAAATAAATGTGGTTGCAATTATGTAAAACTTTGAAGTTTAAAAAAATTATGAATTTTTCGCTAGTTTATAAGCTTTAAATGTTAAAATTTATTTACTTATTTCGCCAAATGAATACATTTATACAATTAGATGGAAGTTAAGGGTGTTGTATCAAAACATAATAGTTTGTTATTGATGAGTTTATCGTAAAGTTGTTATTTAATGTGTCATCAAATAGTATTTGTATACAATGATAACTAAAAAAAGGAGATTATTATGAGAAAAAATAGATTAAAAGATACAACATAGATAGCATGAATAGCCTGGGGTGTAAAAACAAAAATCCTTAAGTACATTAAGGAAAAATGAGGGAGATAATATGGGGAATAATTCAAAACATAAAACTAGAAAAATACTTGCAGCCACCGCTACAGTAACTATGCTTGCAACTGGAATGATTTCTACAACAGATATCATTGCAGAGGAAACAAAGCAGCAAAATAAAATATCGACATCACTTCAAGAGGAAAAGTCAGTTAAATCAGAAAACAGAACGTATACAGTCCCAGGAAAAGGGGATGTTGAGGTATTGAAACAACAGGAAAGAAAAAGTATGGCATTTAGTCCATATGAACCGACTGGTTTATATGCAAAGCCAAATGAACAAAT
>DWRB01000029.1:0-60934 GCA_018250355.1 Bolla brennus | reverse complement strand
GTATTTTTGTATTTGAGTATGTAAATCCTTTAGAAGAAATGATTAGAGAATTTTTCCCGTATTTCGTATTCTCTTTAATACTTGGGTTAATTATTACGAATGGAATATTAACATATTTTATATCACGGAGTATTATTAAACCATTGCATTCATTAAAGCAGGCAACGGAAAGAATTCAAAAGGGTGATTTAGATTTTCAAGTAAAGCCACTTGCGAAAGATGAAATAGGTGAATTAAGTTTATCGTTTGAAGAGATGCGTGGCAGGTTGAAGGAATCGGTCGAGTTGCAAATGCAATATGAAAAAAATCGTAAAGAGTTGCTTTCAAATATTTCTCATGATTTACGGACGCCAATTACGGCTATTAAAGGTTATGTACAAGGAATTAAAGAGGGTATCGCTCGAACTCCAGAACAATTAGATAAATATTTAACGATTATTTATCATAAAGTGTTTGATATGGATCAATTAATTGACGAGCTTTTTCTCTTTTCAAAACTTGATTTAAAAGAGGAACCGTTTCAATTTGAAAAGGTTGAAATTAATCAATACTTATCTGATTGTATAGAAGAACTACAGCTTGAATTACAAGATAAGGGAATTGCAGTGAGATGGGATGCTCAAAAGGATACTTCTATTTTGGTAAAAGGTGATCGTGAAAAATTACGACGCGTTATTACAAATATCATTTGGAATAGTGTGAAGTATATGGATAAAGAAGAGGGCTATATAGGAATTCGCATGACCGAATCTATTGATTATGTAACGATTTACATAAAAGATAATGGGGTAGGAATAGAAGAGAAGGCGTTGCCTCATATATTTGAAAGGTTTTATCGTGCAGATTATTCTAGAAATTCTAAAACAGGTGGAAGCGGACTTGGTTTGTCAATTGCACATCAGATTATCACACAACATGGTGGTGATATTTGGGTAGAAAGCAGAAAAGGTAAAGGAACGACGCTGGCATTTACATTACAAAAAATCAATTAGAAAAAGGAGAGCATCTTGAAAAGAATTTTAATTATTGAAGATGAAGCAATTATAGCAGAGTTAGAAAAGGATTATTTAGAGGTTGCTGGGTATACAGTAGATATTGATTACTCTGGCGAAAAAGGTTTACAAAGAGTTCTTCTGGAGGATTATGACTTGTTAATTTTAGACATAATGTTACCGGGAATAGATGGATATGAAATTTGTAAACAAGTTCGATTGAAAAAGGACATCCCAATACTTATGGTATCCGCAAAACAAGAGGAAATCGATAAAATTAAAGGGTTAGGTTTTGGAGCAGATGATTATATTATAAAACCGTTTAGCCCGAGTGAAATGGTGGCACGTGTAAATGCTCATCTAGCTCGTTATGATCGTTTAACAGGAAAACGAGAACAAATAAAAGATGAAATTCGTATTCGAGGATTGCTTATTGATAAATCGGCCCGACGTGTATTTGTAAATGGAACTGAGGTCATGCTAACAGGAAAAGAATTTGATTTATTAACTTGTATGGCAGAACATCCAAATCAAGTATTTAGTAAAGATCGTCTCTTTGAAACTGTATGGGGGATGGATGTAATTGGTGATGCAGCAACGGTTGCTGTACATGTGAAAAATATTCGTCACAAAATTGAACTCGATCCATTCGATAAATCATATATCGAGACAATTTGGGGAGTAGGGTATCGTTTTACACAGTGAAAAAGGCCAGCAAAAGTGCTGACCTTTTTTTGCGTAAGTAGATTAAGAAATTACAAACAAGATCCTCCGCTCACATCAATTAATTGTCCAGTAACCCAGCGGCTGTCTGGAGAAGCGAGAAATGCCGCGGTATCGGCAATGTCTTCTACTTCACCTAAGCGATTAAAAGCGGAAATGGTAGTAGCGTACTGTTTCATCATTGGGTCGCTCAAGAGTTCCGCATTCATATCTGTTTTAATAAATCCAGGAAGTATTGCATTCACTGTTATTCCTCGTGCTCCGAGCTGTTTTGCTAGTGTGAAAGTCATCGTATTAATAGCGCCTTTCGTCATACTATATGCAACGAAATCAGGTAAAGAAATACGAGTGGCAGCGGATGAAATATTAATAATTCGGCTATTGTCACGTAAACGAGATAGAGCTTGTTGGATGATAAAGAATGGTGCTTTTGCATTTACTGAAACCATTCTATCAAAAAATTGTTCAGTCGTTTCTTCAATAAAAGCACCAGGACCAATTCCAGCGTTGTTTATTAAAATATCGAATTTAGTACTACCAGTTCTTTTTTGTAATTCGTTATCTAAAGAACTATAAAGGGTTTCTACACCATGTAAAGATTCAAGGTTTGCACCGATAGAAAAAGCAGATCCGCCATTTGATTGAATTTCATAAACAGTTTCTTCAGCATCTTCTTTTCGATTTCCGTAATGAATAGCAACTAATGCACCGTCGTTTGCTAAACGTTTTGCAATAGCACGTCCAATTCCTCGGCTTGCTCCTGTAACTAATGCCACTTTTCCTTTTAACATAGTTTTCTCATCTCCTCAAAAAATTTTATATGTTATTAAGTTGTTTTTCTTTATGTAGTAATGCGAACATACTTAAGTAATATATGAGTATGTGTAAGAAGTTCATTCCGATTTTGTTTTGAGAAAAAATAAATAAACTTCTCTTGAATTGATTGAATTTTATTTTTTTTCGGAAAAACATGTTGACAATGAAAAGAACAACGTCCTATAATACGTTTAACAAATGAAAGTTAATTAAAAATTTTCCAACTTCATATGTTACATATGCAAAGAAGAGGAAAGTAGATGGTTATGATCGTTTCAGAGAGCTGCTCCTAGGCTGTGAGAGTAGTAACAATCGAATCATTGAAGATCACCTCGGAGCATCGCTTGCGAAAGGGAAACTGAGTAGAGGGCGACGGCATCGTCTCCGATAAAAGGACGGGGGTCTAATTGGACCTACAAAGCTTATATTTCGCGAGAAGTATAAGGAAGCTGAGTGGTACCGCGAAACTCTCGCCTCAGCAATCAAAGCTACTAAATTGTAGTAGTTGATTGCTGAGGCGAGAGTTTTTATTTTAAAAATAGAATACGATAATGTGTAGAAGAGGAGAGTAAATGATAAAAATTGTTTCAGAGAGCTGCCCAGAAGCTGTGAGGGTGGTAACAATTTCATCATTGAAGATCACCTCGGAGTACTACTTTTGAAAACTAGTAAAAAGTAGCGGAGTTGTTTCCGATAGAAAAACAAAAAGTCTAATTGGACTTGCAGAGCTTATATTTCGTGAGAAGTGTAAGGAAGCTGAGTGGTACCACGATTCCCTCGTCTCAGCAATGGATTGCTACAAGTATGTATGTAATCGATTGTTGAGACGAGTATATTTTTAAGATTTATATACTGAATATTCTGTTAAAAATACTCATCTCAGCAATCGATATAGAAATAGATTGCAAAAATAGAGAGAAAAAAAGAGGAGCGATGTGAGATGGGAAACCAGTACATTTATATGAATGGGGAATTTGTAGAAAAAGAAAAAGCAGTTGTTTCAGTATATGATCACGGTTTTTTATACGGAGACGGTGTATTTGAAGGAATTCGTAGTTACGGTGGAAATGTATTTTGTTTAAAAGAACATGTAAAACGATTATATGAATCGGCAAAATCTATTTTACTTACAATCCCATTGACGGTTGAAGAAATGGAAGAGGCGGTTTTACAAACGTTGCAAAAAAATGAGTATGCGGATGCCTACATTCGTTTAATTGTTTCACGAGGAAAAGGTGACTTAGGGCTCGACCCTAGAAGTTGTGTGAAACCGAGCGTTATTATCATTGCAGAACAATTAAAGTTATTCCCTCAGGAATTTTACGATAATGGATTAAGCGTTGTATCTGTTGCATCGAGACGTAATACGCCAGATGCATTAGATCCACGTATTAAGTCAATGAACTACTTAAATAACGTACTTGTAAAAATTGAAGCGGCACAAGCAGGAGTGCTAGAGGCACTTATGTTAAATCAACAAGGATATGTTTGTGAAGGATCTGGAGATAATGTCTTCATTGTGAAAGATGGAAAAGTGTTAACACCTCCGTCTTATTTAGGAGCGCTAGAAGGTATTACGAGAAATAGTGTTATCGAGCTATGTGAGCGACTTAATATTCGGTGTGAGGAAAGACCGTTTACACGTCATGACGTATATGTAGCTGATGAAGTATTTTTAACGGGAACGGCAGCAGAATTAATTCCGGTTGTGAAAGTTGATTCAAGAGAAATTGGAGATGGGAAACCAGGAAGTGTAACGAAACAATTGACAGAGGAATTTAAAAAGTTAACGAGAGAAAGAGGAGTACGTGTTCCAGGGCTGGCGGAGAGCTTACTGTAGATAGGGAGAGGAGTTAATTAAAATGGAGCAGCATACAACAGGTGAGAAATTACAGTGTGAAGATGTGACAGGAGCGGGGCATGTTATTCAATGTTTGAAAAAATTAGGTGTAACGACTGTTTTCGGTTATCCGGGCGGAGCGATTTTGCCAGTATACGATGCGTTATACGGAAGTGGTTTGAAGCACGTTTTAACTCGTCATGAACAAGCTGCCATTCATGCGGCAGAAGGATATGCGAGAGCTTCTGGAAAGGTCGGGGTAGTCTTTGCTACCTCTGGACCAGGGGCGACAAATTTAGTTACGGGTTTAGCAGATGCTTATATGGATTCGATTCCTTTAGTTGTTATTACAGGGCAAGTTGCAAAAACGTTCATCGGAAAAGACGGATTTCAAGAAGCAGATGTTGTTGGGATTACAGTACCTGTTACGAAGCATAACTACCAAGTTCGTGATGTGAATCATTTATCACGTATTGTACAAGAAGCTTTTTACATCGCCGAAAGCGGGCGCCCGGGGCCAGTGTTAATTGATATTCCAAAAGATGTTCAAAATGAAAATGTAACAAGTTTTTATAATGAAGTAATTGAGATTCCAGGATACAAACTAGAGCCTATGCCAGACAGTAGGAAGCTTAGAGAGGTAGCTAAAGCTATTTCCGAAGCAAAACGCCCACTTCTTTATATCGGCGGAGGTGTCATTCATGCAGGTGGATCTGATGAACTCATCCAGTTTGCGAGGGAGAATCGTATTCCTGTCGTTTCCACTTTAATGGGGATTGGTGCATATCCGCCGGGAGATTCGTTATTTTTAGGAATGCTCGGCATGCATGGAACGTATGCTGCAAATATGGCAGTAACAGAATGTGATCTACTACTTGCTTTGGGTGTTCGCTTTGATGATCGTGTAACAGGAAAATTAGAACTCTTTTCTCCGCATTCGAAAAAGGTACATATTGATATAGATCCTTCGGAGTTTCATAAAAATGTAACTGTGGAATATCCGATTGTTGGAGATGTGAAAAAAGCGTTACACATGTTGTTACATATGCCAATTCGTACACAAACAAATGAATGGCTTACGAAAATAGAGGAATGGAAGGAGGAATATCCTCTTTCCTACAATCAAAAAGAAGGTGAATTAAAACCACAGCATGTTATTAGTCTAGTAAGTGAATTAACGAATGGTGAAGCGATTGTTACGACAGAAGTAGGACAACATCAAATGTGGGCTGCGCATTTTTATAAAGCGAAAAACCCACGGACTTTTCTAACATCTGGCGGACTAGGAACGATGGGGTTTGGTTTCCCAGCGGCAGTTGGTGCTCAGCTTGCGAAAGAAGAAGAACTCGTCATTTGTATTGCAGGCGATGCTTCTTTTCAAATGAACATTCAAGAATTACAAACAATTGCTGAAAATAATATTCCTGTAAAAGTATTTATTATAAATAACAAATTTTTAGGGATGGTAAGGCAATGGCAAGAAATGTTTTATGAAAATCGTTTGTCAGAATCAAAAATTGGATCACCAGATTTTGTGAAAGTGGCAGAGGCTTATGGAGTGAAAGGATTAAGAGCGACAAATTCAACCGAGGCGAAACAAGTGATGTTAGAAGCATTTGCTCATGAAGGTCCTGTCGTCGTTGATTTTTGTGTAGAAGAAGGTGAAAACGTATTTCCAATGGTTCCGCCAAACAAAGGGAATAACGAAATGATTATGAAGAGGTGGGAAGAATGAGTCATACTTTTTCACTCGTTATTCATAACGAGCCAAGCGTCTTATTACGTATAAGTGGGATTTTTGCTCGGCGTGGTTATTATATTTCTTCTTTGCATTTAAACGAAAGAGATACTAGTGGTGTTTCGGAAATGAAACTCACAGCAGTTTGTACTGAAAATGAAGCGACATTACTTGTTGGTCAGTTGAAAAAATTAATTGATGTACTGCAAGTAAATAAATTATAGGGAGTGTATGGAATATGAAAACGTATTATGAGAAAGATGCAAATTTAGAGTTATTACAAGGGAAAACAATTGCGGTAATTGGTTATGGATCTCAAGGTCATGCGCAGGCACAAAATTTACGTGATTCTGGTGTGGAAGTTGTAGTTGGTGTTCGACCTGGTAAGTCTTTTGAAGTAGCAAAAGCAGATGGATTTAAAGTAATGTCTGTTTCAGAAGCGGTTCGAACCGCGCAAGTTGTACAAATGTTATTGCCAGATGAACAGCAAGCACATGTGTATAAAGCAGAAGTAGAAGAGAATCTCCGTGAAGGACAAATGTTACTTTTCTCACATGGATTTAATATTCACTTCGGACAAATTAATCCGCCAAGTTACGTAGATGTAGCGATGGTCGCACCAAAAAGTCCAGGTCATCTCGTTCGCCGTGTATTCCAAGAAGGAAATGGTGTTCCGGCATTAGTCGCAGTACATCAAGATGCAACAGGAAAGGCATTAAGTGTAGCGCTTGCGTATGCAAAAGGTGTAGGTTGTACACGTGCAGGTGTAATTGAAACGACATTCCAAGAAGAAACGGAGACAGATTTATTCGGAGAGCAAGCAGTACTTTGCGGCGGGGTAACTGCACTTGTGAAAGCTGGTTTTGAAACATTAACAGAAGGTGGATACCGTCCTGAAATTGCGTATTTTGAATGTTTACATGAATTAAAGTTAATTGTTGATTTAATGTACGAAGGTGGTTTAACGAACATGCGCCATTCTATTTCAGATACGGCTGAGTTCGGAGATTATGTAACAGGATCGAGAATTGTTACAGATGAAACGAAGAAAGAAATGAAACGAGTACTTACAGAAATTCAGCAAGGTGAATTCGCGAAGAAATGGATTTTAGAAAATCAAGCTGGGCGTCCAACATATAATGCGATGAAAAAAGCAGAGCAAAATCATCAGTTAGAAAAAGTAGGGGCAGAGCTTCGTGAAATGATGAGCTGGATTCATGCACCGAAAGAATTAGTAAAGAAATAGAGTAAGCAATTGTAAGTGAAAAATACGTAAGAGGGGATTTGACAAGATGAGAAGTGACATGATTAAAAAAGGTTTTGATAAAGCGCCGCACCGTAGTTTATTAAAAGCAACTGGTTTGAAAGATGAAGATTTTGATAAACCGTTTATAGCTATCTGTAATTCTTTTATTGAAATTATTCCAGGTCATAAGCACTTAAATGAGTTTGGGAAACTTGTTAAAGAAGCAGTGCGTGCAGCAGGTATGGTTCCATTTGAATTTAATACAATTGGAGTAGATGATGGTATTGCGATGGGGCATATCGGTATGCGTTATTCACTTCCGAGTCGTGAAATCATTGCAGATTCAGTAGAAACGGTTGTAAATGCACATTGGTTTGATGGCATGATTTGTATTCCAAACTGTGACAAAATCACACCTGGTATGATGATGGCTGCACTTCGTATTAACATTCCAACTGTTTTTGTTTCAGGTGGTCCGATGGCGGCTGGAAAAACATCTAAAGGAGAAGTTGTCGATTTAAGTTCTGTTTTTGAAGGAGTAGGAGCTTATCAATCTGGTAAAATTTCAGAAGAAGAATTAAAGGATATTGAAGATCATGGCTGTCCATCTTGTGGTTCTTGTTCCGGTATGTTTACAGCAAACTCTATGAACTGTTTATGTGAAGTGTTAGGTTTAGCTCTTCCGGGTAACGGAAGTATTTTAGCCATCGATCCAAGACGCGAAGAATTAATTAAACAAGCAGCAGAGAAATTAAAGATTTTAATTGAAAGAGATATTAAACCACGAGACATCGTAACGGAAGAAGCGATTGATGATGCGTTCGCGCTTGATATGGCAATGGGTGGATCAACGAATACAGTATTGCACACATTAGCTCTCGCACAAGAGGCGGGTTTAGATTACGATATGAACCGCATTGATGCCGTTTCAAGACGTGTACCACATTTATGTAAAGTAAGCCCTGCTTCCAATTGGCATATGGAAGATATTGATCGAGCGGGCGGGATTAGTGCAATTTTGAAAGAGATGAGTCGAAAAGAAGGGGTGCTTCATTTAGACCGTATTACTGCTACTGGGCAAACATTAAGAGAAAACATTGCTCATGCAGAGATTAAAGATAAGGAAGTTATTCATTCTCTCGAAAACCCTCATAGTGAAGAAGGGGGATTACGTATATTAAAAGGAAACCTTGCGAAAGATGGGGCAGTTATTAAAAGTGGGGCAACAGAAGTAAAACGATTTGCAGGACCTTGCGTTATTTTTAATTCACAAGATGAGGCACTTGCGGGCATTATGCTTGGGAAAGTTAAGAAAGGCGATGTAGTTGTTATTCGCTATGAAGGACCAAGAGGCGGCCCCGGTATGCCGGAAATGTTAGCACCAACATCAGCGATTGCTGGTATGGGATTAGGTGCAGATGTTGCGCTATTAACGGATGGTCGTTTTTCTGGAGCTTCACGTGGTATTTCGGTAGGGCATATTTCACCAGAAGCAGCTGCGGGCGGAACGATTGCGCTTCTCAAGCAAGGGGATATCGTTTGTATCGATGTTGAGGAAAGATTGTTAGAAGTAAGAGTTAGTGATGAAGAATTAGATAAGCGTAAAAAAGAATGGAAACGACCAGAACCGAAAGTGAAAACTGGCTGGCTTGGACGTTATGCACAGATGGTAACATCGGCGAATACAGGTGCAGTTCTAAAAATCCTGAATTTTGATTGAGCCAATTTAAAAGAGATAAGGATGATATGAAATGGTGCAGAAGGTAAAGGAGAGAGTGAAAATTGAAGATATCTTAATGGCTCATAATTGCATGAAAGATATCGTTATTAAAACACCGTTACAACGTGATACAGTTTTATCTGAGAAATATGATTGTGACGTTTATGTAAAAAGAGAAGACTTACAATTAATTCGCTCTTTCAAAATTCGTGGTGCGTACAATTTAATTCAAAGTTTATCGAAAGAACAATTACAAAACGGTGTTGTTTGTGCAAGTGCTGGTAATCATGCACAAGGAGTTGCTTATACGTGTAATTTATTGAAGATTCCGTCAAAAATCTTCATGCCAACAACGACACCTAAACAAAAAGTATCGCAAGTACAATTTTTCGGTGGTGATTTTGCGGAAATTGTATTAGTTGGTGATACATTTGATAGCTCGTTCCAAGAAGCGCAGTGCTATTGTGAGGATAATAGAATGACGTTCATTCATCCGTTCGATGATCCGTATGTTATTGCTGGTCAAGGAACAGTGGCAGTTGAAATTATGCATGATATGGAGAAACCAGTTGATTATATCTTTACAGCAATCGGCGGTGGTGGATTAGCATCAGGTGTTGGTACATATGTTAAAGGTGTTAGTCCTGCTACAAAGATCATTGGTGTAGAGCCAATGGGAGCTGCATCTATGAAAGAGGCTTTTCTTCAAAATGAAAATGTCGCATTGGAGAAAATAGATAGTTTTGTTGATGGGGCAGCTGTTAAAAAGGTAGGGAAGTTAACATTTGAAACTTGTAAAGATGTAATTGATGATATTGTTTTAGTACCAGAAGGAAAGGTTTGTACGACGATTTTAGAACTGTATAAGAAAAATGCAATTGTAGCTGAACCGGCTGGTGCACTTTCTATTGCAGCGCTTGATTTATATAGAGATGAAATAAAAGGTAAAACAGTCGTATGTACGCTAAGTGGTGGAAATAATGATATTGATAGAATGCAAGAAATGAAAGAACGGTCGCTCATTTACGAAGGGTTAAAGCATTATTTTATCATTGAATTCCCGCAGCGTTCAGGTGCGCTAAGAGAATTTCTGGATAAAGGGTTAGGGCCAGAAGATGATATTACGCGCTTTGAGTATATTAAGAAGCATAATAAAGAAAATGGCCCAGCACTAGTCGGAGTAGAGTTAAAACATAAAGAGGATTATGAGCAATTAATTACTCGTTTTAAAGAAAATAATATTCAATTTATGGAGCTTAATAAAAATCCTATTTTGTTTGATTTACTTATTTAATAAAAGGAAAGAGTTAGTATCCAAATAAAAAAGATAGATACAAGCAAGGGAAATATAATGCTTGTTCTATCTTTTTTATAGTTAAACTAAATACTCATTAAATTCAAGAAGGATAAAGCTAGTTAACCAAAAGAGTATTGCAATACGAATGATTACATACATAGTAAATTCAAAGGTAGTAAGCTTTCGTTCACGTTTGATTTTTTTTAGAAGTCTAACAGAAAAAAATGAACATAAAAGTAGAACGGCTATAGATATTTTATAAATATTCTCTAACAAACTTACATTTTCTAATAAGTCTTTCAGCATGTTCATCACCTATTCTGTAAAGTATGTTACAGAGAAATAAATCTTACGTTGTCTAGTTTCGTTTGTTTTTTATGTTCCCTGTATCATCAATTTCTACATCAGTTGAAATCGTTTGTAAATATTGTAGAGCTTTTTTCTTTTCTTCCTCATTTACAGGGGAGATTTGGTTGTTGCGAATGATGTAAGGATTGAATGACATTTGGACATCCTTTCCTTTAAAAGTTAAAGTTAATACGCCAGTTTCGGCGCTTTTCCCGCTCACATAACTTGGGAATAAAAAGTTTCCTAATGAGTAAGCGATAGGAACTTTATTATAATACTCAAATCCTTGAAGCCAATGTGGATGACTTCCGACAATTGCGTCAGCTCCTGCTTCAACCATTTTAGGAACATATTGTTTTTGGTATTCTACCGGACGATTTGATTTTTCAACGCCCCAATGCATATAGACGATTAAATAGTCTGCATCTTGCTTTTGCTCTTTAATTGTTTTTGTTACAAGATTTAAATCATATCCGTTCGCAACGCCAGGTTTATTGTCACCAGCTACCCAATTCGTATCAGGCATAAATCGAACGAAGGAAAGAAATTTGAACTTTTTCCCTTTTACAGTCATTTCTCGTGCTGTATATGCATCTTTTGCATTTTTTCCGGCTCCAATGTAAGGGAACTTTAATTTTTCTACGTGAGAAATCGTGTCTAATAATCCATCTTGCCCATAATCAAGTGTATGGTTATTCCCGATATTTACGATGTCATATCCAGTGTTTTTTATGGCTTGTAGTGTGGATGGATCACTTTTAATCCAAAACAGTTGTCCAGGAGCTTTCTTTTCTCTCGTTGTAAATGCTGACTCTAAATTAACGAAAGAAATATCAGCTTTTGTTATTTCTTCTTTTACATGTTGGAATGGATAATCAGCCCCGTTTTTTTCGATTACCGGACGTAATTGCCAATCGAACATTGTATCACCAGAGAAGGTGAGTGTGATTTCTGGATTTTCTATTTTCTTTTCATTTGTTGAAGCGGTTTTACTAGATTTGTTTTGCAAATCGGGTTTGTCTTTCGCTTTTGAAGTAAAAGAGTAGTTAACTAATAAAACAATTGGTGTAATGCAAAAGGCTATTAACAGAAATCGTTTTAGTAAAGTTTTCATAAATACCTTCCCTTTTGAGTTTATCCCGCAATTTGTGGGCAGTAAAACTCGCGCTAGTTAAAGTTTCACTTTATGTATAACTACAAATAATTGCGGTTTATGTAATGAAAAACATTTGTTAATATTCTCAATATTAAGTTAACATATAGATAACCTGTAAATCAATGAATAAACCAAAATATAGAAATAAAGAATTCGAAGGGTGAAGAATGAGAAATGGTTATATTAGGAGCAGTTGTAAATGGAATTTGTATTATATTTGGTACTTTACTAGGTAAATTATTTAGTAGGATTCCAGAAAGTATGAAGGGAACAATTATGCATGCAATCGGTTTAGCGGTTACTGTGCTTGGGCTTCAAATGGCATTGAAAAGTGAAAATTTTCTTGTTGTCATACTAAGTTTAGTAATTGGTACCGTCATCGGGGAATGGCTACAATTAGAGGGAAAGTTAAAACTGTTAGGAGATTGGCTAGAAAATAAAGTTGGATCGAAAGGGAAAGGGAGCATATCAGAAGGTTTTGTAACAGCTACTTTAATTTTTGCAATTGGCGCGATGGGGATACTTGGTGCACTGGACAGCGGGATTCGCGGAAATCATGATATTTTATTTACAAAGGCGATTATTGATGGATTTATTTCTATTATATTAACGACAACTTTAGGAATTGGTGTAGTATTTTCGGCGATTCCAGTTATTTTATACGAAGGAGGTATTGCGGTTTTTGCAACACAAATTAATAGTTTAGTCCCGAAAGCATTAATGAATCAATTTATAGTGGAAATGACAGCTACAGGTGGTATTATGATAGCTGCTATTGGATTGAACTTACTTGGTGTTATTAAAATTAAGGTGGCAAATTTACTTCCAGGTATATTGGTAGTTGGAATAATTGTTTCACTTATTTATGGTTACAGTTTAATAGTAAAGTAGTAGGGGATGTAGATACATATGGAGGAATTTCAATTTACAAAACGTGTTCATAACATATTGCAGATTGCAGCAGAGGAGGCAGAAAGTAATATTATTCAACCAGTTCATTTGTTTATCGGCATGTATAAAGAAGGTACTGGAGTATGCAGCGAGTTGTATATGTATTTGTTTCGTAACGTGGGTACGGATTTCTTAGAAAAACTTTTAATACGAAAACAATACGATTCACCGGATCAAGAGTATAAAAAAATAGGACAATATAAGGTATCTTATAAGGTGCTGGAAATTATACAAATAGCGAAGAAACGTATGGAACGTTTCCAGCAAGTAATAATGAATGAAGGACATGTTATATATGCACTATTTCATGTAGATACGTTTATTGGAAATGTACAAATAAAAAAAGATATATTACGTATTATAGCTGAGCCAAGAGATTTAGCGGTCGATCTAAAATGTTTTGTTCCTACTTATAATCATTTAATTTGTACTGTTAGAAAGGCTAGCCCTTCTGATTTTGAAAAATTAGCAAGTTTTGTTAATGAGGAATTTGGTGCACGTTGGTTACATTCAATAGAGTTTGGATTTCGTACATATAAAGAAAATGTACCTATTTATATAGCAGAACAAGAAGAAGTGATAGTAGGTTTCGCTTGTTACGATGTAGTGAGAGGAAAGAAGGGATTGTTTGGTCCAATGGGAACAGCGAAGCAAAATCGCGTGAAAGGTGTAGGGAAGCAATTGTTACATCGTTGTTTACATAGTATGAAGCAAGATGGATATGAATACGCAATTATTGGACAAGCGGGTCCGGTTGAATTTTATGAGCGATGTTGTAATGCGCGTTTAATACCAATAATGGATAAATAACCAACTTCATTTAGGTGGAGTTGGTTTTATTATGAAAACAATGTGGAAATGTAGTGATTTTTACTAGAAAATAGCGGGTTTTGTAGTAAATCTTACAAATAAAGCAAATTACTAAACTTTTTACAAGAAAGGGTGTAGAATGGGTATCTAAAGAAAGAAGGTGTGAAAATGGCCAGCTGGAAACGAAATTTGATGATTTGTTGGCTAGGTTGTTTTACCACTGCAGCCGGTATGAGTTTAGTAATTCCTTTTTTATCTTTTTATATTGAGGAATTAGGAGTAACTGGCACTTCTAGTATTGCACAGTGGTCGGGACTTGCATTTGGTATAACATTTTTAATGGGTGCGATCGTATCACCAATATGGGGAAAGCTTGGTGATATACATGGACGGAAATTGATGTTGATTCGTGCGAGCCTTGGTATGGCGATTATTATGACGCTTATGGGGTTTGTAACGGATGTGTATCAACTAGTCGCACTAAGATTTTTGATGGGAGCAGTATCTGGTTTCCTTTCAACGGCGATGACATTTATTGCAGCAGAAACTCCGAAAGAGCATTCAGGTTGGGCAATTTCTACAATTTCAACTGGTGGCGTGAGCGGTTCTTTACTTGGTCCATTACTTGGTGGTTATTTGTCTGAGTTAATTGGAATGCGCCATGTTTTTCTTGTTACAGGAGCTTTTTTATTCCTTTCATTTCTCATCGTTTTTTTCTTCCTTCATGAAGAAAATCATTCCGCTCAAGCAAAAAAAGTACAACCGAAAAAAGTATGGAAGATGGTTCCAGCAAAGCATTTAATTATTAGTTTATTTGTAACAACATTTATTATTCAACTTGCGAACATGTCAATTCAACCTATTATTACATTGTATGTAAAGAATTTAGAAGGCCCAGGAACAGCTCATATTGAAATGATTGCGGGCGCAGTCATGTCTGCGACAGGTTTAGCTATTATTATGGCAGCTCCTAAGTTAGGTAGATTATCAGATCGTATTGGACCTCAAAAAACGTTAGTTGTGGCGTTGTTTGCGGCAGGAATTATTTTTATTCCGCAAGCATTTGTAACCTCAGCTTGGCAACTATTAATTCTTCGCTTTTTATTAGGTATTGCACAAGCAGGACTATTACCTTCCGTACAAACTCTACTAAAACAACATACACCAACCCATGTAACGGGAAGAATATTTGGATATAATCAATCGTTTCAGTTTTTAGGAAATATGATTGGACCAGTACTTGGTGGACAAATTGCAGCACATGCGGGCTTCCAATATGTTTTCTTTTCTACTTCATCATTATTATTTATTGCGTGCATTTGGGTTTATTTTCATAATAAGAACGAAGAGGTATCAGAGAAACGACATTTGGAAGTTAGTTAACTAAGTGAATGAAAAAGGAAAAGGATGAAGCAACGATTGCTTCATCCTTTTCTTTAAAATTGAAGACAAAGATAGCTTAATGTACCAAGCTCGTAACTACGATGAATGACTTCACCGTTATTATCGCCACTTCCCATAGCGATAAATAAAGGAACGAAATGCTCTGCTCTTGGTACGGCTAATTGTGCATGAGGGGCATTTTTCTCCCAATTAAATAATGCATCTTTATCAGTAGTCTGCATATGTTTAATAATCCAATCATCAAACTCAATTGCCCATTGTTCGGGTGTCGTTTGATTCCATTTTAAAGCTCGTAAGTTATGAACGGTAACACCGCTACCGATTACTAAAATATCTTCTTGTCCAAGTCCTTTTAGTGCTTCTCCAATTTTAAATTGATCTTTTGCAGGAAGGAATGGATTGACTGATATTTGGATGACAGGAATATTTGCTTCTGGATACATGCGGTGCAAGAGTGTCCATGAGCCATGATCTAAACCTCTCGTCATATTATGATGGACTGGAATACCTTTGTTTTTAAATTTTGTTTCTAACATAGATGCAATGTTTGAAGAACCTTTCGCACGATATTTGATTTCGTATAACTCAGGAGGAAAACCTCCAAAATCATAAATTGTTTCATATTCGTTATCTAATGAGGAAATCGTTAATACTTCACTTTCCCAGTGAGCAGTGAAAATAACAATTGCTTTCGGTTTATATGTTTCTCCAAGTGTTTTTAAAAAATGTGTATAATCTGTATCTTGAATAGCAAGCATCGGTGATCCGTGTGCTAAAAATAATGATGGCATCATAATAGAAACCTCCCAAAAAATATAATAATTACTTTATGTAAGTAACTATATAATTTTATTTCTAGTTCGTCAACATATTAGTTTAAGAGCTAATTGGAAAAGTGAGTCATTTGTCATAATGAAAGCAATTGCATATAATACATAATAAGAATAATGAATGGATATTCATTTTTTGATATACATAATAGAGTTGGGGGCTGACGAAATGAACGTACAGGAAAGTTTCGTTACGGCATTGGATGGATCGGAGATTTATTTACGTAAGTGGCTACCAGAAAGAGATCCGCGAGGGATTATTCAAATTGCACATGGTATGACAGAACATGCAGGTGTTTATACAGACTTTATTGCTGCTTTATTAGAAGCAGGGTATGGTGTTTATGCGCATGATCATAAAGGTCATGGGAAAACAGTGAAAAGAGAAGAAGATTATGGTCATTTTAAACCAAATGTAGGTTGGAATGAGGCTGTGTCTGATGTTATTTTTGTATCAGAAACGATAAGAAAAGAGCAGACATGCCCGTTATTTTTACTTGGACATAGTATGGGTTCTTTTTTATCTAGGCGTGCTGTACAACTGAAAGGTGAATTATATGATGGGTTTCTTATTTCAGGAACTGGTGGAAATCCAGGGCTATTAGGAAGTATCGGTCATAAAGTAGCGACAATTGAGATGAAATTACGCGGGGAAAAAACGAAAAGTCCGATGCTAAACTTTTTATCTTTCGGAAATTTCAATTCACACTTTAAACCAAATCGTACAAAATTTGATTGGTTATCTTCAGATAATAATCAAGTTGATAAATATATTGCGGATCCGTTATGCGGATTCATTTGTACAACAAGCTTTTATCGTGAATTATTTTCTGGTGTATTAGAAGTAAATAAACTAGAAGAGTTTAAGAAAACACCGAAAAACCTTCCAATACATATTTTTTCAGGAGATCGTGATCCTGTTGGGGATATGGGGAAAGGTGTAAAAGAAGTATATGAAAATTATAAAAAATGTGGCGTGAAAGATGTAACACTGCGTCTATATGAAAATGGAAGACATGAAATGTTCCATGAAGTAAATAGAGATGAAGTATTTCAAGATTTGATTTCTTGGTTAGATGGACATATTGTATGAGAAGAAACCTCACTTTTTTGAAGTGAGGTTTCTTTAAGGAGACGGAGGAATAGTTATGAGTGAATTTATAAATAAAGAATATGTAGAAATAGATTTTCAAGATGTTTTGATTAAAGAAGAGAAATTGAAAAATTGTACTTTCATAAAATGCCGTTTTAGAGGGATAGATGCATCGGAAGTTTCTACTGAAAATTGTAATTTTATAGAATGTGATTTTACCGGTGCTCTTTTTAATGCTTCTATCCATCAAGGAACTACATTTGCGAATTGTAAGTTTGTTGGTGTGAATTTATTCGTATCGAAGTTTGAAGAATGTAAAATGACTGGCTCTGATTTTGAAGAAGCGAATTTAGACGGAATAACTATCATATCGGGCGATTGGTCATATACGAATTTAAGGTTCGCGAACTTAAGTAAACAAATGTTAAAGGGTATACGTTTAATTGAAGCTGACCTATATGAATGTAATTTAGAAAAAGCAGATTTACGTGAAGCAGATTTAACAGGTGTACAACTAGGTAAGGCGAAACTTAGCGGTGCAAATTTAAAAGGAGCGATAGTTGATAGAATTGATTTTACAAGTTTTGATTTGAAAAATGTGAAATTAGATATAGCGCAGGCAGTTGCAGTAGCAAGATGTTATGGGGCTAAGGTAAACTAAATTGTTTGAAAAACCGTTCAAATTGCTGAACGGTTTTTCAAATCATAATGGTAGTATAATAGTAAATGAGGTGTTCATACTATGGAAGATAAAACATTAGGTATACTACTAGATGTTGTTGGGGAATTATTTTCAGATGAAATATCAATCGCCGTTTCAAATACGAAAGAATATATTTACTATCGACCAAGCAAACGAATTGATTTAAAGATTAGCGCCGGGGAACCTATTAAGGAAGGGACGATTGCACATAAAGCAATGATAACGAAGCAAAAAGCTTCTGAGTTTATTAACCGAGATGTTTTCGGTATTCCTTATCATGGAATGGCGGTACCTTTTTCAAATAATGGCAAGATTGAAGGGTGCGTGACGGCAATTTATCCCGCTTTAACGGATGGAAAGTCAGTCGTTACTTTAAAAACAACAGACGGATGGGTTCCGGTTCCTTTCTCAAAGGTCATGTATTTAGAGGCTAAAGATAAAAAGACGTATGTGAATTCAGAAGAGTTAACTGGAACACATAAGTACTCTCTACAAGAATTTGAATACTTGTTGCCGAAAGATTCCTTTATTAGATGCCACCGTTCCTTTATTGTAAATGTTAATCATATTAAAGCGATTTACCCTGATACGCATTCTACTTTTGTACTTTCTATGGACAACAGAGAGAGGGTACCAGTGAGTCAGTCATATGCTAGCTATTTTCGTAAGCTTCTAGGTTTCTAAATTTTTCTGCTTTAGAACCTAGATTCGCTGTTTTATCTGAATTTTCGGCATTGTGTACGAAAATCCCTATTTTGACAGTGTTAATGTGTAAAATAATTATGAATATTCATTGAGAGAGGGATTACATATGGAGAATAATTTAGATAGAATTAGGGATCAACGTTTCAAAGATCGAGTAGTTACACCTGGAGAGGCAGCTTCATGGATTGAAAGTGGAATGACTTTAGGTTTAAGTGGATTTACACGTGCTGGTGATGTAAAAGCAGTCCCGTTTGCGCTGGTGAACCAAGTTAAGAATGATAAATCTTTTAAAGTAAATGTTTATACAGGGGCTTCCTTAGGTTCGGATGTAGATAAATTATTTGCTGAGGCAGGAATTTTAGGGAAAAGATTGCCTTTCCAAGCCGATGCGACTATGCGAAAAGGAATTAATAACGGAGACTTTTTATTTGTGGATCAGCACTTATCTCATACAGCAGAGTTACTCCGTGCTGATGTAATGGATATAGATGTCGCTATTTTGGAAGCGGTTGCGATTACTGAAGATGGTATGATTATTCCAACCACTTCAATTGGAAATTCCTTAGCATTTTCCTTAAATGCTAAGTCCATTATTATTGAAATGAATATGGCTCAATCTACGCAACTAGAGGGGCTGCATGATTTATATGAACCAGGGAAACAAGGGGAAAGACTTCCAATTCCGCTCGTAAAAACGGATGATCGAATTGGAACAATTGGTATCCCAATTGATGCTGAAAAAGTGAAGGGGATTGTGTTTACGAATCAACTGGATTCACCATCGACAATTGTTCCTCCAGATGAAGAAACTGTCATTATGGCACAACATTTAATAGAATTCCTTCGAGAAGAAGTTAAAGTAGGCCGATTAACAAAGAGTTTAGCACCGTTACAATCGGGAATTGGTTCAGTTGCTAATGCAGTATTGCACGGCATGATAGATTCGGAGTTTGAAGATTTAGAAGTGTATTCTGAAGTTTTACAAGATGCGGTCTTTGATCTAATGGACGCTGGGAAAGTTAATTTTGCTTCCTGCTGCTCGATCACGCTTTCTGAAGAGAAAATGCAACAAGTATTTTCTAACTTTGAAAAATATCGTGACAAATTAATGATGCGCCCGCAAGAGATTTCTAATCACCCTGAAATCATTCGCCGCCTTGGATTGATCTCGATTAATACCGCTTTAGAATTAGATATATACGGAAATGTTAACTCTACTCATGTTTTAGGTACAAAAATGATGAATGGTATTGGTGGTTCTGGTGATTTTGCGAGAAATGCACGTCTAGCTATCTTTGTTACGAAATCGATTGCAAAAGGCGGTAACATTTCAAGTATCGTTCCTTTCGTTTCTCATGTAGACCATACGGAACACGATGTAGATGTTATCGTCACTGAACAAGGCTATGCTGACTTAAGAGGACTAGCGCCAAGAGAAAGAGTGGAACTAATTATTGAGAATTGCGTACATCCAATGTATCGTGACCAGCTAAGAGCTTATTACGAAGAAGCACAAACAAGAGGTGGACAAACTCCTCATGTTTTAGAAAAAGCTTTTTCTTGGCATACGAATTATGCTAAAAATGGAACAATGCTTGAAGAGGTAGTAGAAACTGTTTAGAAGTGCAAAAATAATTCTTAATATAATATGCCATAAAGGTTAAAAGAAAAAGAACGCCAATTTTCAGGAATGGCGTTCTTTTTTTAAAATAAATGGTTACCTATTCTGAAGAAGTATAAAAGAAACCTCTTATTTACGGAAATAAGAGGTTTTTTAAATTATTTTTTCGAATCATTTTAATAGTTTATATATCAAAGGTGAGGAGAAAGAATCATGAAGATAAGAAATGCATTATTAAGTGAAGCAAATGAATTAAGTGAACTCGCACTACATTCAAAAGCAACGTGGAACTATAGCGAAGAATTCATACTTGCTTGTAAGGAAGATTTAACAATTACCGATGAGTACATAAAAAACAATTTTGTATATGTTTTAGAAAACGATAATACGAAGATTGGATTTTTCTCATTTTTACGTAATGATAAAGCTCTCGATTTCTTATACATTCATCCTCGTTACAAAGGGAATGGGTACGGGAAAATACTTTGGGAGTATGTATTAGAAAAAGCAAATGAGCTAGGAATAAAAAGTTTTACGATTGATAGTGATCCGAATGCAAAAGGGTTTTACTTAAAGATGGGAGCAAAGTTAATAGGAGAGACACAATCAACGGTTTTTAAGGGTCGATTATTGCCTCTTTTGAAATATGATGTGTAAAACAATTAATAGTAGGAGAAGCTGAAAATGGATAATGTAAAGGAAAAAAGAATATATGAAGCTTTGATAAGATCTTGGTCAATAGAAACGAGCTCTAAGTGGACAAGTGAAAATCCAGCAAAGGGACAGTGTGGTGTAACGGCTTTAGTCGTTCAAGATATATGCGGAGGAAAAATTAAGAAGACAAAAATAGGAGAGGTGTGGCACTTTTATAACTGTATAGATGGACAGAGGTTTGATTTTACAGAGACTCAATTCAATGAAAACCTGAATTATTTGGATGTGGAATCAAATCGGGAAGAAGCGTTTGCAAATACAAATGAAAAACAATATAGCATTTTGAAGGAAAAGATAATGAAAGAATTGAAATTATCTTTTGACTCTTAATCTTTAATAAGTTACTATAATGGTGGTAACTTATTAAAGGGAACTTATTAAAGGGAACTTCATAGAGTTGAAAGGGGAAATACTTTTGAAAACAACTTATGTAAACGCTACAATCGTAACGATGAATGAACAAAACGAAGTGATAGAAAATGGATATATCATTGTAGAAAATGATCAAATTATAGATGTAAAGAGCGGAGAATTCGCCAATGATTTTGCAGTAGATGAAGTAATTGACATGAAAGGAAAGTGGATATTACCAGGGCTTGTAAATACACATACACACGTTGTAATGAGTCTCTTAAGAGGGATTGGCGATGATATGTTATTACAACCATGGCTTGAGACGAGAATTTGGCCACTTGAAAGTCAGTTTACGCCAGAGCTTGCGGTTGCTAGTACGGAATTAGGATTACTTGAAATGGTGAAAAGTGGTACAACATCATTCTCTGACATGTTTAATCCAATTGGAGTAGATCAAGATGCAATTATGGAAACGGTATCAAAGAGTGGGATGCGAGCTGCTGTTTCAAGAACTTTATTTAGCTTTGGAACGAAAGATGATGAAAAGAAAGCCATTGAAGAAGCTGAGAAATATGTGAAGCGTTACTATAACGAAAGTGGTATGTTAACTACGATGGTTGCACCGCATAGTCCATATACATGTAGTGCAGAACTGTTAGAAGAGTGTGCTCGTATTGCAGTAGAAAATCAAACGATGGTTCATATTCATCTCTCGGAAACAGAGCGTGAAGTACGTGATATTGAAACACAGTACGGAAAACGTCCAGTAGAATATGCAGCAAGCTGCGGATTGTTTAAACGCCCAACAGTTATTGCACACGGTGTAGTATTAAATGAAAATGAGCGTGCATTTTTAGCAGAACACGATGTTCGAGTAGCTCATAACCCGAATAGTAATTTAAAACTAGGTTCTGGTATAGCGAATGTAAAAGCGATGTTAGAAGCAGGAATGAAAGTAGGAATTGCAACAGATAGTGTGGCATCTAACAACAATTTAGATATGTTTGAAGAAATGCGTATAGCAACATTATTACAAAAAGGTATTCATCAAGATGCAACAGCATTACCAGTTGAAACAGCTCTTACACTTGCGACTAAAGGAGCTGCTGAAGTAATCGGCATGAAACAAACAGGATCACTTGAGGTCGGAAAGTGTGCTGATTTTATTACGATTGATCCGTCTAATAAGCCGCATTTACAACCAGCAGATGAAGTGTTATCGCACCTTGTATATGCTGCTAGTGGAAAAGATGTAAGTGATGTAATTATTAACGGAAAACGTGTCGTTTGGAATGGCGAATGTAAAACGTTAGATGAAGAGCGTATTATATTTGAAGCAAGTCGTTATAAACGAGGTTTACAAAGATAGGTAATTATATGTAGTTGAAAAAGCTATCCTTTTTTAAAAGGATAGCTTTTTTCTTGAACGAATAAATATTCAAAAGAATGTCGCATCTTTCTGTTCATATTTCTGCTATAATATATAACGCTTTATAATATTTTATACTTAAGGAGAACAACTCATGAAGCGAAAAAAGAGCCATTTAATGGTAATGGCACTTGTTACAACTTTATTATTAACAGCTTGTAATAATAAAGCGAATAAAAGTGAAACAGAGGCAAAAGAACAAGTATTAAATGTAACAGTATCAGAAGAAATTCCTTCTCTTGATACTGCGAAAACGATGGATGGTACATCAGCACACGTTATGCAAAACATATTTGAAGGGTTGTATGTATTAGATGATCAAGATCAGCCTATTCCAGCAGTAGCAAAATCGTTTAAAAGAAGTGAAGATGGTAAAAAATATACATTTGATTTGCGTAAAGATGCAAAATGGTCAAATGGAGACAGTGTGACAGCAAATGATTTTATGTTTGCATGGAAACGTGCAATTGACCGTGAAACAGCGTCTCAATATGCGTACATGCTCTTTTACGTGAAAAATGCGAAAGAGATAAATAAAGGAACAATGCCTCTTGATGAACTTGGGGTTAAAGTTATAAATGATTATAAGTTAGAAGTGGAACTCGAACAGCCAATTCCTTATTTTTTACAGTTGTTAGCACTACCTATTTACTTACCACAGCATGAATCATTTTTGAAAGAACAAGGAACGAATTATGCATTGGAACCTAGTAATCTCATATATAACGGTCCATTTGTATTAGAGAAATGGAAGCATGAACAAGAGTTTCAATTAAAGAAGAATGATACATATTGGGATGAAAAGAAAGTGAAATTAGACGAAATAAATTTTCAAATTGTAAAGGATACAATGACGGCTGTTAATTTATACGAGGCTGATAATTTGGACCGGGTGCCTATTAATTCGCAATTTGTAGACAAGTATAAAGGGAGTAAGGAATTACATATGTCGAGCGACCCTGGAATTGCTATGCTACGTTTTAATGAAAAAAATAATGCATTAGCAAATAAAAAGGTACGTCAATCTATTTCATTAGCGTTAAATAAAGAGGACTTTGTTGCTCACTTTATTAATAACGGGGCAAAATCTGCAAGCGGACTTGTACCAGTTGGTCATGTAAACGAAGAAACTGGTAAAGATTTTAGAAAAGAAAACGGAGATCTTTCTTCATATGATTTGCAAAATGCGAAAAAGATTTGGGAAGAAGCGAAAAAAGAGCTTGGAGTAGAACAAGTAAACCTCGAGTTTTTAACGTTTGAACAAGATAATGCAAAACGTATGGCAGAATATATAAAAGGTGACTTAGAAAAGAATTTGCAAGGATTAACGATACAAATTAAACAACAGCCATTTAAGCAAAAATTACAGTTAGAACAAACAGGAGATTACGATATATCTATGGCAAATTGGGGACCTGACTATAAAGACCCAATTAGTTATTTAGAGCTATTTACGACGGGTAATCCGAATAACAAAATGAATTATTCTAACCGTCACTACGATGAATTAATAAAGAAAGCGAAAAGCGATTTAGTATTAGATCAGAAGAAAAGATGGGAAGCATTGCAAGAGGCCGAGCGTATTCTGTTAGAGGATGCTGCAGTCGCACCGCTTTATCAAATTGGCTCAGCTTACGTACAAAAGGATTACGTAAAGGGAATTGAAAAACATCAATTTGGTGGTGTTTATACTTATAAGAATGCTTATATCGCTAATTAATAAATACAAAAAAACCTTACTTTTAAAAAGTAAGGTTTTTTACGCATACATTCTATTAAACTGATTTTAATAAAGAATAATAATTCGTGTCATAGGGGATATCATCTTGATACATATAATTTTTCAGAATACCTTCTTTTTCAAATCCTAGTTTTAATAGCACTTTATTGGAAGCTTCATTTTCAAGAAAGACAATCGCCCCGATCCGTTTTAAATGAAGTGTGTAAAAACCGTATGATATAACGTCAGAAACCGCTTCAGTCGCATATCCATTTCCCCAGTGTTCAGGGAGGAAGGCATAACTTATATTAGCTCGTTTATGTTCAGAAGACCAATCGTGAAACCCGATTGTTCCAATGAGTCCTTTCTTGTTTTTTAATTCGATTCCCCATTTTATACCACTTCTTGCATTGTAACTCAGCTTAAAGTTATTAATGATTTGTTTCACTTGATCAACATTTTGTAATGGTTTTTGGCCATAATAGCGCAGTACGTCAGTATTAGAAAAGCATTGTAGTATACTCGGTGCGTCTTCTTCAGTAAGTTCTCTTAAAATGAGTCGGTCGGTTTTTAATATAGGAAACATGCTTTCACTCCATTTCTTTTGAAACTAGAATGTGTTGTTATTATATAATTTAATCTGAAAATAAAGATTATTCAAGAGAGAAGTATGGTTTTGATTTGTGATAAAATTGATTGTGGAATATATTTCAAAAAGAGGTTTGTATATGGAGAAAAATTCAATTTTAATTGTAGATGATGATCAAGATATTGTTCGATTTGTGAACGTGAATTTACTGCAAGAAGGTTTTAAAGTTTTTAGTGCTCATAATGGAGAAGAGGCTTTAGAAATAATAAATAATAACAGAATTCAACTTGCCATTTTGGATATTATGATGCCACAAATGGATGGAATAGAATTGTGTAGAAGGATTAGAGAGAAACATAGTTTACCAATTATGTTTTTAAGCGCAAAATCATCGGACGTAGATAAGGTAATAGGATTTAGTACTGGAGCAGATGATTATATTGTGAAGCCGTTCAGTACAATTGAATTTATAGCGAGAGTGAAGGCTCAATTAAGAAGGTATACATATTTCAATCGAAATGCTGTCCAAGAAATAGAAAAGAAAATAAACATTAGAGGTTTAGAAATAGATGAAGTGTCTAGAACAGTAATGCTATATGGTGAAACAATCAATCTTACGAGAACTGAATATGCTATTTTGTACTTAATGGCCGCTGCAAAGAATCGTGTGTTCACTATTGAAGAAATATATGAAAGCGTTTGGAAAGAAAGAGCCTATGAAAGTAATAATACAGTAATGGTTCATATCGCAAGATTAAGAAATAAAATTGAAGAGAATCCAAAAGAGCCGAAGTTTATTCAAAATGTTTGGGGAGTCGGATATAAAATTGAAGATTAAATCATTACAAGGCATTAGAGCTAAGTTTTTTATCGCATTCATATGTAGCATCTTATTAGCAACTGTAAGTATAATAGCGTTTCAAATTGTAATTGGAAATATATATAGTCATGTTACTGCGTTAGAGGAAAAATATTCATTTTTATATGTAATAGCTTTTTTAATTTTTACTACAATATACTTTGCATTCATGACAAAAACAATGATGAAAAGATTATCTGAAATTAACAAGAGTGTGAAGGAAATAAGTAGTGGTAATTTGGAAATACATATACCTATTTCAAAAAATGACGAGATTGGTGAATTAGCAACGAATGTTAATAGAATGGCCAAAAGTTTAAAAGAGTCTATCGAAAATGAAAAAAAATCGCAGGAAATGAAAAATGAAATGATTAGTAATATTTCTCATGACTTACGAACACCTGTAACATCTCTAATCGGTTACGCGGACCTGTTAGGAAATCAGCTGCATTCAAATGGAGAAGAATGTGAACAGTATGTAAGTATATTAAAGCGAAAAAGTTATGAATTAAAAAATCAAGTAGATGACTTATTAGAATATTGTCAAATAAATTATAGAGAAATCGAATTACATAAAAGTGTAGTAAATATGAAAGCGTTCATTGAACAAATCATGATTGATTTTGTACCACTACTAGATGATGCCGATATGAGCTTTTGTATTAACGGTGATAAGGAGTTACATGTGGAAATGGATGTAGCGCTTATGGTGAGGCTGTTCGAAAATGTAATTAGTAATAGTATTATGTACGGGAAAGATGGAAAACAGATTTTGATTCAAGTTTCTAAAAGAGACATGAATGTTGAAATAGAAATTAAAAATTTTGGACAATGCATTCCGAATGAGAACCTTCCTTACATTTTTGAGAAGTTTTATCGTGGTGAAAAATCACGTAGCTCTCATACGGGTGGAAAAGGAATGGGACTTGCAATTGCGAGAAGTATAGCAGAGCTTCATAAAGGGAATATCACTGTGCGCAGTAACGAGAAAGAAACTGTTTTCATCATCGCTTTACAGCGTTATGAAGAATTGTAAGAAAGTCGTAAGTATTTCTTTTATATGTCGTAATTTTCACTTCGTATCATGTAGAAAAAAGATATGAGAGTGGGGATATAACATGTGGAAGAAAGATGTATTAGTAATTTTAGTTGCGTTTTTAATGATAAGTTGGAGTGTAGTTTATTTAGCTAATGGTGTTATATCAGTCATTGTTTGGTGGAGTATACAAGCCTTTAGCTTAGTATCAATCTTTATTTTGATAGGATCAGCATTACTATTTGTGTGGAAAGGCATTTTCAGAAAGCGAATAGATAGAACACTACTCTTCATCGTTCTTTTCTCTATAATTGGAGCTTGGCCTTTAGGATGGTTTGCTAACATAGGTGGACTAGCTTATCCAGCAGATGTACAGTCTATGAGTCCTAAAGTAGTCGTTCGTTTTCCTTTGAATGAACGAGCATTAGTGGGTTGGGGCGGGGATCGGTTAGAAACGAACTATCACGTTATAAAACCGAATGAAAGGTGGGCATATGATATTCTTATTCCGCCTGCTGAAGTGAAAAGTAGTAAATTAGGTGACTATGGAATATATGGAGCGAAAGTAATGGCACCAGCTTCTGGAACAGTTATATCTATCAATAATGATGAAAAAGATATAGTTCCGGGATCGGATGATTTTCAGTCAATGGCGGGGAATCATATTTATTTACGACTAGATGAATCAGGGACATTTATGGTTCTGGCGCATTTAAAGAAAGATTCAATTAAAGTGAGGGAAGGACAACATGTAAATGAGGGAGAGGTTCTTGCTCAAGTCGGTAACTCAGGAAGTTCAAGTGAGCCGCATTTACATATACATCATCAAAGGCAGGATCCATCCAAGGTGAGCATATTTCTTTCGGAAGGATTACCACTTTACTTTCGAACTGAAAAAGGTACGATAATGCCAGAAAGAGGTACATACATAAGTGGTAATGAAAAAAGGTATTCCAGTTTTATTGGAATACCTTTTCTCATTATCCTATAAATGTTTGATACAGTAAGAAAATATTTAAAATGATAACAAGTGCAGCAATGATCCAAGCGATAAAGGTTGTTATGCGGTGGTTAACGAGTGCACCCATAATTTTTTTACTGCTTGTAAACATAATAAGTGGTACTAATGCAAAAGCAATACCGAATGATAAGACGACTTGGCTCATGACTAGAGCGTAAGTTGGATTTACACCTAAAGCGATAATAACTAATGGTGGAATCATTGTAATAAAGCGGCGTAAATATAACGGAATATGCATTCGAATGAAACCTTGCATAATTATATCACCTGACATTGTACCGACAGAAGAACTAGATAGTCCTGCTGATAAGAGCCCAATTCCAAATAAAGCAGCTGATACAGGACCGACTAAGTTGCTAAACTGAGTGTATGCCACATCTAAATCTTCAACGTGCATACCATTTTTAAAGAATAGTGCAGCTGCTACAATTAACATACTTGCGTTGATTGCTCCAGCGATAACCATTGCAATAATAATATCGATAAATTCGAAACGGAAAATCTTTTTCTTTTGTTCGTCAGTTGTTCCAACCACGCGGCGTTGTGTCAATGCAGAATGTAAATAGATTGCATGTGGCATAACTGTCGCGCCTAATATACCTGCTGCAAGTAATATACTGTCTACACCTTGGAATTTTGGGATGAAAAGTCCTGAAAGTAGAGGGCTTAATTCCGGCTTTGCATAAAAAACTTGAATCCCAAATGCTATTACTACAATAAAAATCATCCCTGTAATAATAGCTTCTAGTGGGCGAAATCCTCTGCGTTGAAACTCAAGAATAATAAATGATCCGACTGCTGTAATTAAAGCAGCTGGTAACATAGGAATTCCAAATAATAAATACAATCCGAGTGCTGCCCCGATAAATTCAGCTAAATCTGTAGCCATAATAACGAGTTCACCTTGTATCCATAAGCCGATAGACACAGGTTTTGGAAAGTGCTCGCGAGCTATTTCAGGTAAATTATTTCCTGTAGCAATTCCTAATTTAGCTGATAAAGTTTGAATTAATACTGCCATTAAGTTAGAAGCGAATATAACCCATAATAGTAAATATCCATATTGTGAACCAGCTGCAATATTTGTAGCAAAGTTACCAGGGTCAATATAAGCAACTGACGCGATAAAAGCGGGTCCTAAAAACGGTAACAGTCTTTTCCAGCCTTTCGTTTCGCCATTTAAAGCTAAGTGTGCTGATTGAACAGTTGTACTTTGAGAAGGGACTTGTTCATCTTTTGTTATATCTTTATTCATAGTAGTTTTCCCCTTTGAAATGTTAACTTGATGAAATTATTGTATTTATTCTTACACATTATTTCAATACATTTAAATGTATGAGATGATATTTTTATCCCGCTTTAATGGGCAGTAAGACCCCCACCTCAAAATTCAGCGAAAGCAAAGAAGTTAGGAGGGAGATCAACTGCCCATAAAAGTCCGATTGGTTCAACTAATAATCAGTGGGGATGAAGAAAACCCCCACTGATTAAAGTTTCACTTTATTTGAACATAAATGTTTCCTTAGTGCAAATTATATGCCTTTATGCAATGGATGGTGTGGTGTTATAAAAAATTGGGAGTTTATGGTGTGATGACGTGGGGAAACATAATGAATTAAAGGGCTATTTTTGAAATTTATGTGAACATAAAGCCGATAACACAGCATATTAATTGATGGAATTGCATTTGTATGATATATAATATATTGGGATTACAACTTAACCATAGTGTTTTGGTGTGTAATCTTGTTTTTATTTTTGTTAACTGATAGAAAATAGTATAAAGAGAAGAAAATGTGAATTCATTTTCTTATTATATATGTTTTGATATGAACGTTAACTTATACATGATTTTAAAAATTAGATAGGTGGTAGAAATACATTGGCAACTACAAAACCATATAGAGTATTACTATATTACATGTACACAACAATTGAAAACCCAGAAGAATTCGCGGCAGAGCATTTAGCATTTTGTAATTCACTTGAATTAAAAGGTAGAATTCTTGTAGCAACAGAAGGAATTAACGGAACTTGTTCTGGTACTGTAGAGCAAACTGAGAAATACATGGAAGCAATGAACAATGATCCACGTTTTGACGGTATCGTATTTAAAATAGATGAAGAAGAAGGGCATGCATTCAAGAAAATGCACGTACGTCCTCGCCCAGAGTTAGTGACACTTCGTTTAGAAGACGACATTAATCCAAAAGAAATAACTGGGAATTATTTAGAACCAAAAGATTTTTATGAAGCAATGAAACAAGAAGATACAGTTATCATTGATGCACGAAATGATTATGAGTTTGATTTAGGACACTTTAAAGGTGCAATCAAACCAGATATTGAATCATTCCGTGAATTGCCAGATTGGATTAGAGAAAACAAAGAAACACTTGAAGGTAAAAAGATTTTAACATACTGTACAGGCGGAATTCGTTGTGAGAAGTTTTCTGGTTGGTTAGTTCGTGAAGGTTACGAAGATGTAGGTCAGCTTCACGGCGGTATTGTAACGTACGGCAAAGACCCAGAAGTACAAGGTGAGCTTTGGGATGGACAATGTTACGTGTTCGATGAGCGTATCTCTGTACCAGTAAACCAAAAAGAGCATGTTATCGTTGGTAAAGACCACTTTACAGGTGAACCTTGTGAGCGCTATGTAAATTGTTCAAATCCAGAATGTAATAAGAAAATTTTATGTTCTGAAGAAAACGAAGCGAAACATTTACGTGCATGTTCTCATGAATGTCGTGTAAGCCCACGTAACCGCTATGTAGTGCAACACGAATTAACGGAAGAGCAAGTAGCTGCTGCATTAGAGAAAATCGAAGCAGGGAAGTAAGCGGAATTTTTGTAATAAAAAAGGTACTCCAAATTTTATTTTGGAGTACCTTTTTTACTATGTGGTTCTATTTTTTTCAGTTTTTGTCGGTAAGTCGATATATTTTAAAAATCGCTGATAAAAATTTCATTTATTGAAATGCTCTACGTATTTTTAATTTGAAAAGCACCCTTTTTAATGTTTATCATCTTTCTCTTTCACAGCAGAAAGTACAGTTTGTTTTACCCATGATTTTCTTCGTTTATGTTGTAGACTCCATTGGTATAAACTTTGCGCACCTAAAATAAGTGAAATGACTATGCCGCTAATTGCTATTAAAAGTGCGAAAAATTCAAGTGGCGACGATATTTTGTTTGAATCGGTGTTTCTTAAAAGATCAATCATAGTAAACCCTAACATTTGGCCTACTACAGAGTAGAGCGTTAAAATTAATAGTAAAAGGCTATCTTTTTTAGAAGCGACATTTTCTTGATATTTAAACAAACTATCAAGATTTTGTTTTGCATTCGAGTATAGTACTTCAATGTTAAATAGATTTCTTAAGCGGAAGAAAATATCTTCACTCTGTGATTGGGATACTAACTCTAAAGAAAAGTAATTTGCTGTAAATGAATTGATTGAATAAATTAATTTCTCTATTTCATTTGTATCTTGTTCAATATTTAACTCGGCATAAGCGTTTGCCATTTTTAATAAAACAACTTTATGAAATAGATTTAATAACAAAGCGTAATAAAACTCCCCGTACATTTGACTAGCAAGTTTAGCGAATTCGTGCTCAGCCTCGTTTGTTATACATGTGAAAATATGTTCTTCCATAATAAAGTAGCGATTAGGAGCCCATCTTTGATAAGAATGTTTTATTAAATAATCTTGAATATACGGAAGATTATTTGCGCTAATATAAGGCTTGCCATCGTCTGTTAATCCGGAAAGACTGGAAGCTCGGTATACATCGATTACATGAAGGTCGGACTTTTTGTTTATGGATAATAAAGTTTGTACATACATTCGTTGATCTTCAAAGAAGGGGAATGTTTGAAAGTAAGAACTCCGCAATCTCTTTTTCTCAAAGAAGTCTGTTATACCATGAAATAAATCACCGAATATAAGTTTTTCCACTTGTGAGTATTGTTTTCCGTTACATTCAATACAAATAGTCTCGTTTGTATCATTTTTAGTTTCAAGTACACGGAAGCGGGCGGCGAATTCGATTGCTTCTGATAATGTCATGTTTGGAGCGGTTTCTAATTCTGTCCGAATTGTTAAGAAGCCAAGCTCATAAGGGCAAAGTGTTACATCAATAGAATGAATCTTGAAGGGAACGGAAATAAGATTTGTTGTTAAGTGTCCAGTTAAGTTAAGGTCTTTAGAATAGCGTTGTAATCCTTTTTGATGCTCTGAGTGAGGAAATAGAATTTTATTTGTAAATGAAAGATAATATGCTTCCATATTTTGATGTGAAACTTGAAACTTTCCATAGTATGTATTTTCATTTTCAAGATGATCGAGTCGAAAAGGGCGAAAATCATTTTTATGTAAGAAAGGGAACATATTTTGTTCATATCCAGTTTTAAAAGAAAACGGGAATATAAATTGAAATATAGCTGTTGCTACATCTTTTTCCTCGATTGTTTGTATTGCCTCCATTTACATTGTTTCCTTTCCACATATGCTATAAAAACAACATACCCAAATTCATTTGAAAATAACCACTGTTTTATACTCGATTAAGAATGAAAATTCAGCTTATTTAGTAGGGGACATGTATAATGTTATGTATACTACATGTTATAAAATTGTATTTTGAAAAGGGGGATGTTGTATGCGTATTTTAGTATTAGGAGCTGGTGGCGTCGGAGGGTTTTTTGGAGGGCGATTAGTCGAAAAAGGAGAAGATGTTACGTTTCTTGTCCGCAGTAAAAGAAAACAGCAATTAGAGGAAAAGGGACTTGTTATTCGTAGTGTCAATGGGGATTTTTCCTTCCAACCGAAATTAATAACGAAGGAAGACCGAACTGCTCCATTTGATGTCATTTTATTTTCAACAAAAGCGTATCACTTAAATGAGGCAATTCAAGATTTGAAGCCGTTTGTAGGTGAAAATACTGTCATCATTCCATTGTTAAATGGTATTGCTCATGTATCACTATTACAAAAAGAATTCGGCGTGGAAAAAGTAATTGGCGGTTTATGCTTTATCGAGACGACGTTAAACGATCAAGGAGAAATTGTACAAACTAGCGTTGCTAACAGACTTGTGTTTGGAGAAATTAAGATTCAAGATTCAGAGAGAATAAAGCATATTGCTACAGCATTTGCAGGTACGAAATCTAGTTTTGTTTTAAGTGAAAATATTACACAAGATATGTGGCATAAATATTTATTTATTACTGTAATGTCAGGTGTGACAACATTAATGCGTGCACCGATAGGACCGATTCGTGAAAGCGAAGGTGGACACGATTTTATCCAAAACTTATTTGAAGAATGTGTGCAAATTATGAGATCTATGGAAGCGCCAGTTAAGGATAATATTGCCCAGGAACATATGAAAACAATAGATAAAATTTCGTATGATATGAAGTCATCGATGCAGCGTGATATGGAAAAAGGTTCGTCCATTGAAGGGAAGCACTTACAAGGATACTTATTAGATGTAGCAGAACAATTTTCTATAGAAGCACCATTATTGGGTGCGGTATATCAAAATTTAAAAGTGTATGAAGAAATGACCTTTAACAAATCAGCAATACAATTGGATGTATGAAAAAATAAAAAAGAAAGCAATATATAAGTGTATTGCTTTCTTTTTTATGACAACTTATTTATTTCTTTTCGTTCTATCTGTCAAGTTTATTTCCTGTTCACGTTTCCCATACAACTGATTAATTTCATTTGCTAATGCATCTAAATAGGAATCAGAAAAAATAGGCTTCTTTTCTTTAGACATGTGGGTCTCCTTTATCAATTTTTTAATATTCATTATGCATATTTATCAGCGGATTATGCGCAATCATTTTAAATTTTTTCTTTTTCAAAATTTTTGTTTACATTTTGAAAATAAAGGAGTAATATAATCCACAGTTTCAATTTTCTAAATCGCTGAAACCGCATGGTGCGGGGGACCCGTTCTTATGGATTAGTACTTAATCCAATGGGGTGAATCCTTGAAAAAGGTAGGGCTACTCATAGGCCCGAATCCGACAGCTAACCTCGTAAGCGTTATATTGAGAAGGAAGGTGGAGCTTGTGCGACAAAAAATATGATGTCTACAAGTCTATTTCGTTATGGCTTGTAGACATTTTTTGTTTTCTGAAGAAATAGTTTATCCGCTGTAACTAGCAGAAAAGTTCGTACAAAATTATTGGAGAGTGGACAGCAGTGGTTTCATCTATCAAAAAGTTTTTAATTGGAAGGCCGTTAAAATCAACTGAGTTAGGAGAGCAAAAGCTTAATAAAACGAAGGCGCTAGCCATTTTATCTTCTGACGCATTGTCATCGGTTGCATACGGACCAGAGCAAATTTTAATTGCATTAGCAGGTCTTGGGGCGATAGCTTATTGGTATTCTATTCCTATCGCTATCGGGGTATTAGTATTATTGACAGCCCTTATTTTATCATATCGACAAATTATTTTTGCTTATCCGCACGGCGGGGGCGCATACGTAGTATCAAAAGAAAATTTAGGGATGAATCCAGGGTTAATAGCTGGAGGGTCTTTATTAGTCGATTATATTTTAACTGTTGCAGTAAGTGTATCAGCAGGTACAGATGCGCTTACATCAGCCTTCCCTAGTTTACATGCACATAATGTAATCATTGCGATTATATTTATCATATTGATTACTATTTTAAATTTAAGAGGGGTAACGGAATCAGCTTCCGTTTTAGCATATCCTGTTTATTTATTCGTTTTAGCACTATTTATATTAATTGGTGTAGGTATTTATAATATTATAACTGGTCAAGTTTCACCGACATTACACTCACCGATTGGAACACCAGTTGCAGGAATTAGTTTATTTTTACTGTTACGAGCATTTGCTTCAGGAAGCTCTGCTTTAACGGGTGTTGAGGCAATATCTAACGCAATTCCAAACTTTAAGGATCCTGCACCTAACAATGCAGCGAAAACATTGCTCGCAATGGGTGCATTACTTGCAGTTTTATTTTCAGGAATTGTCTTTTTAGCTTATTATTACGGAATTAATCCAAGTAAGGAAGTAACAGTTGTTTCACAAATTGCTGAACAAACTTTTGGACGTAATTTCATGTACTATTTCATACAAGGTACAACTGCTTTAATATTAATTCTTGCTGCTAATACAGGTTATTCTGCATTTCCATTATTAGCAGTAAACCTTGCAAAAGATAAGTTCATACCGAGAATGTTTATGATAAGAGGAGACCGCCTAGGTTACTCAAACGGTATTATTATACTTGGAATTGCTTCGATTATTTTAATTGTAGCTTTCCAAGGGCAAACAGAACATTTAATTCCGTTATACGCAGTAGGTGTATTTATTCCGTTTACCCTTTCTCAAACGGGTATGGTATTAAAATGGCTTCGTGAAAAACCAGAAGGATGGGCTTTGAGATTAACGGTCAATTTAATTGGTGCAGTCATTAGTTTTATTGTAATGAGTATGTTCTTTTTAACTAAGTTCGCACAAGTTTGGTCAATCCTTATTTTCTTACCTGCAATCATCTTCTTGTTCCATAGAATTAAGAAGCATTACGATGCAGTGGGTGATCAATTGAGTTTAAAAACTTGTGAACCACTTGTTCCGATTGAGGGAAATGTAATTGTCGTTCCTGTAGCAGGCATGACTCATGTGGTGGAAAATTCATTGAACTATGCGAAGGCTCTTTCTGCAGATCAAGTTATTGCTGTATATGTTGCTTTTGACAGAGAAGAGGAAAAGAAATTTGAAGAGAAATGGAAGAAGTGGCAACCTGAAGTAAGGCTTGTTACGTTACATTCTCATTATAGAAGTATTCTTCAGCCGTTAACAAAATTTATTGATACAGTACAATATAAAGCGAGTGAGTCAAATTACCGAGTTACTGTAGTTATACCACAGTTCATTCCGAAAAAAGGTTGGCATAACATTCTTCATAACCAGTCTAGTTTACTCATTCGTGCGTATTTACTCTATAAAAGAAATGTTGTTATTACGACAGTTCCATATCATTTGAAAAAATAAGAAGGTTTTTTAAGGATAGCTTTACGAAAGTGAAGCTATCCTTTTTGTGTATGCACTATGCATAATTGCATATGGGTTTTAAAGTTATATTGATATAATTTTTATGTCTATGAATAAGTAGAGGTTTTTGTTGTGATATATGGATATTTCAATTGAAAAAGTGAAGCGGATTATATTTTGGAATAAGGACAAGAAAGCTTGAAAATAAAGGGAATGAAAATACTCCTTTACGATAGATAAATAGCTGTGTTTAAATGACCTTACAGTACAAAACTTACATGAAAATAAAACGGGAATTCATATTTAGGTACGTTATTTAGTTTAAAATGAATAATATTTTTATGTAATATATTCACTGTATGAATGTGGGAATGTCTATGAAATAGAAATTTTATACAAAATTATTCATACTAATCACATATGAAACGTTTTATAACAATAGGTAAGTACTGTAGCAATAAAAGTTGGGAGAGATGGTTCATACGTGAGTCATGATGAGAACGTTCTCTATTTTAACCATCTCAAACTATATGCAAGAAAATAGAATAATAAAATGCGATAGTAATAGTTGCTAATACATAGGAGGAGTTAAAGTGAAAAAGACTTTAATTACAGGGTTATTGGTTACAGCGGTATCTACGAGTTGTTTTATTCCTGTAAGCGCTTACGCTAAGGAGGGGCAAACAGAAGTGAAAACAGTATATGCACAAAATGTAATTGCTCCAAATACATTATCCAATTCAATTAGAATGTTAGGATCACAGTCACCGCTTATACAAGCATATGGACTAGTGATTTTACAACAGCCAGACATTAAGGTGAATGCGATGAGTAGTTTAACGAATCATCAAAAGTTTGCAAAGACAAATGTAAGAGAGTGGATCGATGAATATAATCCGAAGTTAATCGATTTAAATCAAGAGATGATGAGATACAGTACTAGATTTAATAGCTATTATAGTAAGCTCTATGAACTAGCAGGAAACGTAAATGAAGATGAACAAGCAAAAGCAGATTTTACAGGTGCATATGGAAAATTACAATTGCAAGTACAAAGCATTCAAGAGAATATGGAGCAAGATTTATTAGAGTTAAATCGATTTAAAACGGTATTAGATAAAGATAGTAGCAACTTATCTATTAAAGCTGATGAAGCAATAAAAACACTGCAAGGATCAAGTGGAGATATTGTGAAATTAAGAGAAGATATAAAAAGAATTCAAGGGGAAATTCAAGCAGAGTTAACGACTATTTTGAATAGACCGCAAGAAATTATTAAAGGTTCTATTAATATCGGTAAACAAGTATTTACAATTACAAATCAAACTGCACAAACGAAGACAATTGATTTCGTTTCTATCGGTACTTTAAGTAATGAAATTGTAAATGCTGCAGATAGTCAAACGAGAGAAGCAGCTCTTCGCATTCAACAAAAGCAGAAAGAGCTACTACCACTTATTCAAAAGTTATCACAAACTGAAGCAGAGGCGACACAAATTACATTCATTGAAGATCAAGTAAGTAGCTTTACAGAACTAATCGATCGTCAAATCTTAACTTTAGAAACGTTATTAACGGATTGGAAAGTTTTAAATAATAATATGATCCAAATTCAAAAGAATGTTGAAGAAGGCACATATACAGACAGTAGTTTACTTCAAAAACATTTCAATCAAATTAAAAAAGTAAGTGATGAAATGAATAAACAAACGAATCAATTTGAAGATTACGTTACAAATGTTGAAGTACATTAAAAATAAGTAACGATATAGGGAGAGAAGACAAATGACAAAAAAACCTTATAAAGTAATGGCTCTATCAGCACTTATGGCAGTATTTGCAGCAGGAAATATTATGCCGGCTCATACGTATGCAGCTGAAAGTACAGTGAAACAAGCTCCAATTCATGCGGTAGCAAAAGCTTATAATGACTATGAAGAATACTCATTAGGACCAGAAGGCTTAAAAGATGCAATGGAAAGAACAGGTTCAAACGCTTTAGTAATGGATCTGTACGCTTTAACAATTATTAAACAAGGGAATGTTAACTTTGGTAATGTATCGTCTGTTGATGCTGCTTTAAAAGGAAAAGTGATTCAGCACCAAGATACAGCTAGAGGAAATGCGAAGCAATGGTTAGATGTACTAAAACCACAGCTTATTTCAACGAATCAAAATATCATTAACTACAATACGAAATTCCAAAACTATTATGATACTTTAGTTGCTGCAGTTGATGCAAAAGATAAAGCGACTCTTACGAAAGGCTTAACTAGGTTATCAAGTAGTATTAATGAAAATAAAGCACAAGTAGATCAGTTAGTAGAAGACTTGAAGAAATTCCGAAACAAAATGACATCCGATACGCAAAACTTCAAGGGTGATGCAAATCAAATTACATCTATATTAGCTAGTCAAGATGCTGGAATTCCGCTTCTGCAAAATCAAATTACAACGTACAATGAAGCGATTAGTAAATATAATGCAATTATTATCGGTTCATCAGTTGCGACAGCGCTAGGGCCAATTGCAATTATTGGTGGTGCAGTAGTTATTGCTACAGGTGCAGGAACGCCGCTAGGAGTCGCGTTAATTGCAGGTGGTGCAGCAGCAGTAGGCGGTGGTACAGCTGGTATCGTATTAGCGAAGAAAGAGCTTGATAATGCACAAGCTGAAATTCAAAAAATAACAGGACAAGTTACAACTGCTCAATTAGAAGTAGCTGGGTTAACGAACATTAAAACACAAACGGAGTATTTAACAAATACAATTGATACTGCAATTACAGCGTTGCAAAACATTTCAAACCAATGGTACACAATGGGATCAAAATACAATTCTTTACTTCAAAATGTAGATTCAATTAGTCCAAATGACCTTGTTTTCATTAAAGAAGATTTAAACATTGCGAAAGATAGCTGGAAAAATATTAAAGACTATGCAGAAAAGATTTATGCTGAAGATATTAAAGTAGTAGATACGAAAAAAGCTTAATCAAATACGAATCGTTAGAGCGTTACGTATTGATGAATGGTTTGAAGCTCCTGTTCAGTTGTGAGCAGGAGCTTTTTATACCCGTATAAAGAAAATAGGTGGAAAATATGCAGAAAAGATTTTATAAAAAATGCCTTATAACGTTAATGATTGCTGGGGTGGCAACGAGTAACTTATTTCCTTTACATCCTTTTGCAGCAGAACAAAACGTAAAAACATTGCAAGAAAGTGCGAAAAATTATTCGTTAGGGCCAGCTGGATTCCAAGATATTATGGCACAAACGACATCGAGCATATTTGCAATGGATTCATATGCAAAATTAATTCAAAATCAGCAAGAGACTGATTTAAGTAAAATAAGTTCGATTAATAGTGAGTTTAAAGGAAATATGATTCAGCACCAAAGAGATGCAAAGATTAACGCGGCATATTGGTTAAATTATATGAAGCTGCAAATTATGAAAACAGATCAAAATATTATTAATTACAATAATACTTTTCAAGCTTATTATAATAGCATGTTAATAGCGATTGATCAAAAGGATAGCTTAAAATTAAAAGCGGATTTAGAAAAGTTGTATGCGGATATTGTAAAGAATCAAAATGAGGTAGATGTATTATTAGGGGATTTGAAAGCTTTTCGCGATAGAATGGCGAAAGACACAAATCGTTTTAAAGAGGATACAAATCAATTAACAGCGATTTTAGCAAGTACGAATGCCGGTATCCCAGCTCTAGAGCAACAAATCAATACATATAACGATTCAATCAAAAAGAGTAATGATATGGTCATTGCTGGTGGTGTACTTTGCGTAGCGTTAATAACATGCCTTGCTGGCGGACCGATGATTGCAGTTGCGAAAAAAGATATCGCAAATGCAGAACGAGAAATCGCTAATTTAAAGGATAGAATTTCTGGCGCGCAAGCAGAAGTCGCGTTATTGACAGATGTAAAAAACAAAACAACAAATATGACTGAAACGATTGATGCAGCAATTACAGCACTGCAAAATATATCAAATCAATGGTATACAGTAGGTGCAAAATATAATAATTTACTACAAAACGTAAAAGGAATCAGCCCTGAAGAATTTACGTTTATAAAAGAAGATTTACATACAGCGAAAGATAGCTGGAAAGATGTAAAAGATTATACAGAAAAATTACATGAAGGCGTGGCGAAGTAAACAGTGGACTAGTTCCACTGTTTATTTTTTATCCTGTTTTTTGTGAGAGTTGGACTTGTAATTTGATATTTAAATTTGTCATGTTTTTTATTCATGTAGTTTTAGGGTAATGTTTAATCAAATCGATACTAATACCCTAGATAAACTTCTGATCAAGCTTTTTATATGTAATGTTTTAATGAAAAAAGTTATACTGTAAGCAAAATTAAAAATTGGAAAGGAAATACTAGAACATGGAAAATTATTTGTTATTTATCCTTACAGCAATGCTAATCATAATAATGCCTGGTCCTGGTTTTGCACTAGTTACAAAAAACACTATCTCGCATGGTAAAAATGGTGGGATAAGGACTGTTTTAGGAACGATATCTGGAATGATGATTCATACAATAATGGCCACGCTAGGACTCTCTGCCATCCTAATGAAATTTGCTATGTTATTTATATTTATAAAATATGCTGGGGCTTTTTATTTAATTTACTTAGCTGTAAAGTCAATTAAAAGTGCCTTATATAAAAAAGAAGCTATGTCAGGTTCAGTAGAAATGGACTCTAAGGATATTGGAGCAATTAAAAGCTTTAGACAAGGATTTACTACGGCAATTTTAAACCCAAAAACTGCTGTGTTTTTCCTTAGTTTTTTACCCCAATTTATTGTGAGTAATCAAAATCATTTCCTTCAATTTCTTTTATTAGGAGTCACATTTACGACTTTGACAGCAATATGGTATTTACTTTATATCTCACTCATACGTCAATTAAGAACTTTTCTAAGAAAAGAAAGAGTGAACCGTACAATAGAGGGTATTACGGGCGCAGTATTATTAGTATTTGGAGTGAGGTTGTTTTTCCAAAAATAAATATGTATATGAAAAGAGAAATAATCAATAGTGGTTATTTCTCTTATTTACTTATTTTAAAACTACTATTTCACACCTTCATACTGATTATATATATAATTTGAACTTTAAAACTGACTTCTTCAATAACCTGACCGGTTTGCTTTATAAGAAAAAATCTTACATTATGGGGCGGGCAGATAGCCAGTAGGAGAAGGATAAAAAAAGCATTGATTAAAGTTTCATTTTAAATACTAAGTGTAATAGAAGTTCAGTTAGATAAAATTCAGTAGTCGAAATTTATTGTATAAAGCTGTATAATGCTTGTAACGAAAAGGAAAAACAGGAAAGGATATGTAATGAGTTACTATGGATAAAGATAAACAACAATTAAGCGTTGAAGTTGCAAGATTATATTATCAGTCAGATTATAGTCAGCAAGAAATTGCTAACAAATTAAATATTTCAAGGCCGACTATCTCTAGACTATTAAAGTACGCGAAAGAAAAAGGATTTGTTCAAATTAGTATAGCTGATCCATTTGCTGATTTAGATAACGTTGGGAATTTGCTGAAAGAAAAGTACAACTTGTTAGAGGCACATGTCGTATTTTCTCCAGTGCCAGAATATGCAACGATTACAGAGTATATTAGTAAATATGCAGCTGAGTATATGGAAAAGACGGTTAAAACTGGTGATATCGTTGGTGTAAGCTGGGGAATGACGATGTATGAAATCGCTAGAAAAATTGTACCACAACATGTAAAAGGTGTAGAAGTTGTTCAGTTAAAAGGTGGTATTAGTCATTCGAGTGTAAATACATATGCGAATGAAACGATTGCTTTATTTGCAGATGCTTTTCAAACGACACCAAGAAATCTACCCCTTCCAGTTATATTTGATAATGCAGTGACAAAAGAATTAGTAGAGCAGGATCGACATATTCATCACATTATCGAAATGGGGAAACAAGCGAATGTGGCAATTTTCACTGTAGGAACAGTGAGAGACGAAGCGCTATTATTTCGATTAGGTTATTTCGATAAGGATGAAACGAATTTGCTCAAAAAACAATCGGTCGGTGACATTTGTTCACGTTTCTTTGATGGAGACGGAAAGATTAGTAGCGAAGAAATTAATAAGCGTACAATTGGAATTGAGTTAGAAGAACTGAAATTAAAGAAACGTTCTATATTAGTTGCAGGTGGTAATAGAAAAATAAAATCAATTGATGGTGCGTTACGTGGCGGGTATGCAAATGTATTGATTATAGATCAACATACGGCGAAAGAATTGTTACATTATCAAAAAGGTTAGAAATAAAAGGCTTTCTCAAAATGTTAATTTTGAGAAAGCCTTTTATTTTCTTATGTATGAATTATGGGAGTGTTATTTGAATACAAATTGCCTTTTTAAAAATAATTATGGATATTGAGATACATACTACCATTGTTAATATAAAAGTTTTGATTTTAAATATGAATTGTTTCTTAGTTAGAATGCGCTTTATTTACTACAAGAAAGTGCCTTTTTGAAAAGAATGAACAAAATTTCAAAAGTGTATTTACATTTGTTCAACTTAGAGTTAGAATGAAGTTGTTAAAAGATATGAGGAGTGAAGATAATGAATATTGCAAAGTTAATTGACCATACAATTTTAAAAGCTAATACTACAAAAGAAGATGTTATGAAAGTAATCGAAGAAGCAAAGGAATATAAATTCGCTTCTGTTTGTATTAATCCTACATGGGTGAAGCTAGCTGCTGAAGAATTAGCTGGACATGGTGTAGACGTTTGTACTGTAATCGGTTTCCCATTAGGAGCAAGCACTACTGAAACAAAAGCTTTCGAAACAAAAGATGCTATTGCAAAAGGTGCAACTGAAGTTGATATGGTAATCAACGTAGGCGCTTTAAAAGATGGCGATAACGAGTTCGTTGAAAAAGATATTTATGAAGTAGTACAAGCAGCAAAAGGAAAAGCTCTTGTAAAAGTAATCATTGAAACTTGCCTATTAACAGATGAAGAGAAAGTACGCGCTTGTGAATTATCAGTAAAAGCTGGTGCTGACTTCGTAAAAACTTCAACTGGATTCTCAACTGGCGGAGCAACTGCTGAAGATATCGCATTAATGCGTAAAACAGTAGGACCAAACGTTGGTGTAAAAGCATCTGGTGGCGTTCGTACACGTGAAGATGCAGACAAAATGGTAGCTGCTGGAGCTTCTCGCGTTGGAGCAAGTGCTAGTGTTGCAATCGTATTAAATGATGCAAAAGGTGCTACAGATAACTACTAATCATTAATGAAGTCAAAAGCAATAGATACACAAAGTAAAGTGTATCTATTGCTCTAATAATTGGAAAAAATGTAAGCGGATACGAATGGGAGGAGACGGCTTATGAAATATTTAATCGGTATTTTTGGCCTCGTATTGATTTTAGGTATCGCTTGGCTTGCTAGTAATAATAGAAAGAAAGTCAAATATCGCCCAATCATAACGATGGTTATATTACAATTCATTTTGGGGTTTTTATTATTAAATACAAGTGTAGGGAATATATTAATTAGCGGAATAGCAGATGGTTTTGGAGAGTTATTAAAATATGCCGCTGATGGTGTGAATTTCGTATTTGGTGGATTAGTAAATCAAAAAGAGTTTTCGTTCTTTTTAAGTGTATTAATGCCAATCGTATTTATTTCAGCTTTAATAGGTATTTTGCAACACATTAAAGTATTACCTATTATTGTGAAATCTATCGGTCTAGCATTAAGCAAAGTAAATGGAATGGGGAAACTAGAATCATATAACGCTGTTGCTTCTGCAATTTTAGGACAATCTGAAGTGTTTATTTCAGTTAAGAAACAACTAGGATTATTGCCAGAGAAAAGAATGTATACACTATGTGCATCTGCAATGTCTACCGTTTCAATGTCTATCGTTGGATCGTATATGGTGTTATTAAAACCACAATATGTTGTAACCGCTTTAGTTCTTAACTTATTCGGTGGTTTTATTATCGCTTCTATTATTAACCCTTATGAAGTTACTGAAGAAGAAGATATGTTAGAAGTACAAGAAGAAGAGAAAAAGACTTTCTTTGAAGTATTAGGAGAGTACATTATAGATGGATTTAAAGTTGCAATTACAGTAGCAGCTATGTTAGTCGGTTTCGTTGCTTTAATCGCATTCATTAATGCAGTATTTAAAGGTGTAATCGGTATTTCATTCCAAGAAATTCTTGGTTATGTATTTGCGCCATTTGCATTTATTATGGGTGTACCTTGGCATGAAGCAGTTAATGCCGGAAATATTATGGCAACAAAATTAGTATCAAATGAATTTGTCGCTATGACAGATTTAGCACAAGGAAACTTTAATTTCTCAGACAGAACGACAGCGATTATATCTGTATTCTTAGTTTCATTTGCAAACTTCTCTTCAATTGGAATTATTGCAGGGGCAGTTAAGAGCTTAAATGAAAAGCAAGGGAATGTAGTCGCGAGATTTGGTTTGAAATTACTGTTCGGTGCAACATTAGTAAGTTTCTTATCAGCAACAATCGTTGGTTTATTATTTTAATAGATTTATATCATATAAAAAGGAATGGTGATTGTAATGAGAATGGTAGATATTATTGCAAAAAAACGTGACGGCAAAGAATTAATGACTGAAGAAATCAAGTTCTTTATTAATGGATATACAGATGGAAGTATTCCTGATTATCAAGTGAGTGCACTTGCAATGGCAATCTTCTTTAAAGATATGACAGATCGTGAACGTGCAGATTTAACGATGGCAATGGTGGAGTCTGGAGAAACGATCGACTTATCAGCAATTGAAGGAATTAAAGTAGACAAACATTCAACTGGCGGTGTTGGTGATACAACAACATTAGTATTAGGACCATTAGTAGCTGCTTTAGATGTGCCAGTAGCAAAAATGTCTGGTCGTGGTTTAGGACATACTGGCGGAACAATTGATAAATTAGAAGCGGTAGAAGGATTCCACGTTGAAATTACGAAAGAGCAGTTCATTGATATTGTAAACCGTGACAAAGTAGCTGTTATTGGACAAACAGGAAACTTAACACCTGCAGATAAAAAGATTTATGCATTACGCGATGTAACAGGAACAGTAAACTCAATTCCTTTAATCGCAAGTTCAATTATGAGTAAAAAAATTGCAGCTGGTGCTGACGCAATCGTACTTGATGTAAAAACAGGTGCTGGCGCATTTATGAAAACGGAAGAAGATGCAAAAGAATTAGCACATGCAATGGTACGTATCGGAAATAATGTAGGACGTCAAACGATGGCTGTTATTTCAGATATGTCACAACCGCTTGGTTTTGCGATTGGTAACGCTCTAGAAGTGAAAGAAGCGATTGATACGTTAAAAGGCGAAGGTCCAGAAGATTTAACAGAATTAGTACTTGTATTAGGAAGCCAAATGGTCGTACTTGCGAAAAAAGCAAATACGTTAGAAGAAGCTCGTGAAATGCTAATTGAAGTTATGAAAAATGGAAAAGCAACTGAGAAGTTTAAAGAGTTCTTAAGCAATCAAGGCGGAGATAGTTCAATTGTAGACAATCCAGAAAAAATGCCACAGGCGAAGTATGTAATTGATGTACCTGCAAAAACTTCAGGTGTTATTTCTAACATTGTTGCAGATGAAATTGGTATCGCAGCTATGCTCCTTGGTGCTGGTCGTGCGACAAAAGAAGATGAAATCGATTTAGCGGTAGGATTAATGTTACGTAAAAAAGTGGGCGATACAGTAAAAGAAGGCGAGCCGTTCGTAACGATTTATGCAAATCGCGAAAATGTAGAAGATGTAAAAGCTAAAATTTATGAAAACATTTCTATCGCTGAAACAGCAGTGGCTCCTAAATTAGTTCATACAGTTATTACTGACTAATCATAATTACATTTACTTTAAGGAGGAAATAATATGGATAAGAAAAAATATATCGAAGAAGCAAATAAGATGTTAGCAAAAGCATATATTCCGTATTCGAAATTTCCTGTTGGTGCAGCGTTAGTTACGAAAGAAGGTAAAATCTATACGGGTTGTAATATAGAAAATGCTTCTTACGGTTTATGTAACTGTGCAGAAAGAACAGCGATCTTTAAAGCAGTATCAGAAGGGGAGCGCGATTTTAGTTACTTAGTTATTACAGGCGAAACGGACGGACCAATTTCACCATGTGGTGCTTGTAGACAAGTAATTGCTGAGTTCTGTGAACCGACAATGCCTGTATTACTAACGAATGTAAAAGGTGATGAAAAAGAAGTGACTGTAGAGCAGTTACTGCCTGGTGCCTTTTCAATTGAAGACTTAAAATAAATTAAAAGGCCATTCCACAATTAATAGTTGTGGAATGGCCTTTTTTATTTTCAATAATAGAATGTAATATTTTGTTCATATTCCGTTCATAAACTTTGCGTAAAATGATTGCAGTGAATATGGAAAGTGACGATATAAATTGTCGTTCTACAGCAGGAGGAATAAAATGAAGAGATTATATAATGCAGCATTCATTTACTTAATTATCGGTTTATTATCAGGAGTATTTGCAAGAGAGTATACGAAAGCACAAGGAATTAAAGGTTCCACAATGTTGCAATTAGTGCATACACATGTATTAGTGCTCGGTTTTGTATTCTTTTTAATTGCTTTAGCTTTATGTAAAGTGTTTCATGTACAAGAAACAAAGAGCTTTCGTGCATGGTTTGTTGTTTATAATGTAGGGTTAATTTTTACTATTGCTACAATGCTATGGAGAGGTCTTCTACAAGTAAATGGAACTGACTTTAACGGTTTAAGCCATATGGCTGGATTAGGTCATGTTATTATAAGCATTGGGCTCGTTTGGTTTATGATTTTGCTCAAAAAGTCTGTTAAATAGATAGGAGTGGGGAGAGTATGATAGCACTTTTATCAAGTATTGTAGCGGTTTGTATGGCTGTTGGTGTCATGTTTCTACGCTTTAAAGCAGCGAAAAAACCGGTAACGAAAAAGAAAATTATATTACCGCCAATTTTTATGAGTACTGGTGCAATGATGTACTTCTTACCAGAGTTTCGATTAACATCGTTAGAAATAGCAGAGGCAATTAGTGTAGGACTTATTTTCTCTATATTTCTAATTAAAACAACTAAGTTTGAAATAAGAAGCGAACATATATATATGAAACCGTCAAAAGCATTCATATTTATTTTAGTCGGGTTATTGGCTGTACGAGTAGCTTTAAAATCATATTTAAGTCAATCAATTGATTTAGCAGAGTTAAGCGGAATGTTTTTCTTGCTCGCATTTGCGATGATTGTATCGTGGAGAATTGCGATGTATCGTTTATATGTTAAATTAGAAAAAACAATAAAAAGAGCTGGAATTTCTAAATAGGAATTCCGGCTCTTTTTATGTTTTATACGATTGTTTGTTTAGCTTTGATTTCATTTGCTTAATTTTAAACGTATTTGAGCATCTTGTAATGCGGCTGGTGTAACGTTAAGACCATGTTGATCAACAATTTTTGTGTTTAATAAAATGGAATCTAAGCTTCCACGAAATGTTTTTGTATAGTTTTGACGCAACATTTGTTGTTCTTGTTTTTCATCAACTGTTAATCCAGATGCTTTCTCTTTTTTTGATAATTCGTTAATACGGAATAAAATGTTTTTCATTTGTTTTCACCTCTAGTTAAATTTAATTACATTAGTTACTTACTAATGTATAGTTATTGTAACGCTTAATTTTTATTATGTCAACACCATCTAAAAGGTTAAAAATTGACGAAAAATTATAACAATAATAAAATGAATAACAGAGGACAATTAGCTTTACAAGTATACATAGAATGCTAGGGGGATTATTATGAAATCAACATTTTTTTCTCAAAATAGAGAACGATTAGTAAACACATTACCAGATGAATCTATTACTATTTTATTCGCTGGACAAGCACCTCACATGTCAGCGGATGCACATTATAAATTTGTGCCGAATCGAAATTTTTACTATGTAACAGGAATTAATGGACCAAATGTTATTTTCATGTTGAAGAAGTTTGGAAATAGTGTAGAAGAAACACTTTTCATTGAAAAGTCGGATCCAGTAATGGAAAAATGGGTCGGTAAAACAGTTTCTAACGAAGAAGCAGAGGGGATTTCTGGTATAAAGAAAGTTGTATATTTAGATAGCTTTGAAAAGACAATGTCGAATATACTTTTCACAGAAAATGTGAAGCATCTATATTTAGATTTAGAGCGTCGTGAGTGGAATGGTACGGAGACAAAAACGCAAGCATTTGCTAAACATGTAAGAGAACAGTATCCACACGTTTTAATTGGTAATGTATATCCGAATATTTGTGAATTACGAGTGTTTAAAACAGAAGAAGAAATTGAAATCATTAAAGAAGCAATTGCTGTAACGAAAGAGGGTATTTACAACGTACTTAAGCATGCAAAAGCTGACATGATGGAGTATGAACTAGAAGCTCAGTTTGATTTTACACTGAAGTCATCTGGCATTAAGCATCATGCGTTCAATACAATTTTGGCAAGTGGGAAAAATGCTACCGTTCTTCATTATGAAGATAATGATGCACAAATTCAAAATGGTGATTTAGTGCTACTAGATTTAGGCGCTCAAAAAGACTACTATAATGCTGATATTAGCTATACATTCCCGGCAAATGGAACATTCTCTAGTCGCCAAAAACAAATGTATAATATTGTATTAAAAGCATTGAAAGAAACAACAGAACTCATTAAGCCAGGAGTAAAGTTTGCTGCATTAAATGAGCATACGAAAAAGGTACTAGCAGAAGAGTGTAAAGCTATTGGTTTAATTCAAGAAGACGAAGAGTTATCAAAATACTATTATCATGGTGTCAGCCATTTCCTTGGTTTAGATACGCATGATGTAGGAACATATAAAGATAGAGTGTTAGAAGAAGGTATGGTAATAACAATTGAACCTGGTCTTTATATTGCAGAAGAATCAATTGGCATTCGTATTGAAGATGATATTCTTGTAACGAAAGACGGACATGAAAACTTGTCAAAAGATATCATGAGAGAAGTTGAAGAGATTGAAGTGTTTATGAGAGAAAATAATGTAAATGTAAAAGAAGATGAAGTTGTTACGAAATAATCATTAGTAGAGGCGCTCAATTTTGAGCGTCTTTTTATTTGGCTCAGTGCACATCTCCATATTTTCTTGAAAATCATTTTTTATAATGATTTTGAAAAAGAAAAAGGAGGGGTTTTCCATGAAGCGATTTGTATTAACAGCAGTTACAGTCTCTGTCATATCTTTAATTGCTGCATGTTCCGCGACCACAAATACAACAAACGATCATAAAAATATGAATGATAAAAAAACACCACAGACTGAAACGGCTACAAAACCATTGAAAGTTGAAAAAGGGCCAGAAGTGACTTTAATAGCAAAAGAAGAAAAACAAAAGTTAAGTAATGGTGTTATTGTCCCGGTCTGGACATTTAATGGTTCATCTCCTGGTCCGGAAATTCGGGTGAAAAAAGGGGGAAAGGTGAAAGTAACATTAAAAAATGAATTATCTGCGCCAGTATCTATTCATTGGCATGGGTATCCTGTCCCAAATAATATGGATGGAATTCCAGGTGTGACGCAAGATGCAGTGGAACCTGGAAAAAGTTTCACCTACGAATTTGAAGCGAACGTACTAGGAACGTATTGGTATCATTCACATCAAGATTCTGTAAATCAATTAGACAGAGGTTTGTATGGAGCGTTTATTGTAGAAGATACAAATGAAAAGTATGATGAAGAGTACACATTAATGTTAGATGAATGGGTAACAGATAAAGAAGAAATTAATAATCAGTTAAAAGAAATGACAAAAGGGCAAAAAGGTAATAAATCTAAGGATAATGAAAATACGAAAAAGAATGATGATAAGAACGGCATGGATCATTCTAGTATGGACATGGGCAGTGATAAAAAAGACTCTGGCAATATGACAGGAATGGACCATGGAAATATGAAGATGGAAGGTCATGATATGGGTATGTATGATGTATTCACAATCAATGGTAAAAGCGGGGATTTAGTAGAACCATTAAAAGTAAATAAGGGAGATAAAGTTCGTCTTCGACTCGTTAATGCTGGTTATCTATCACATGATATACATGTTCACGGTCATGATATAAAAGTAATTGCGACAGATGGCCAACCAATAAATGATCCAAAAGTTATTAAGGATAAAGTAATTTCAATAGCACCGGGGGAACGTTATGATGTTGAATTTACTGCTAACAATCCTGGGAAGTGGTATGTTGAAGACCATTCAGAAAATAAAGGTGCAAAAGGAATGAAAGCTGTTATTGAATATGAAGGTAGTAAAGAGATGAAAGACAAAGCAAACGAAAAAGAGAAGTTATCAAAATTAGACATGACGAAATATGGTGCTAAAAAATTAGGAAGTTTCACGTTAAATCAGCTGTATACTGCCACATATAATATGGACTTGAATACGCAAATGAATGGAAATGAAATGGTATATACAATTAACGGAAAGGTATTCCCAGATATTGACCCAATTCCAGTGAAAAAGGGTGACTTAGTAAAAGTAAAATTAGTAAATCGCTCTAAAATGGACGATCACCCGATGCATTTACACGGTCATTTCTTCCAGGTGTTGAGTAAAGATGGAAAACCGGTAGAAGGTTCTCCGATTGTGAAAGACACTTTGAACTTAAAACCAGGAGAAGAATATGAAGTAGCCTTTGTAGCAGACAATCCGGGTGATTGGATGTTCCACTGTCATGATTTACACCATGCTTCAGCGGGGATGGTAACAGAAGTGAAATATACAGATTATAAATCTGACTATATGCCAAATCCAAACATTCCTAATAAGCCAGAATAATATGAAGCAGTTATCCTACGGATAGCTGCTTATTCGATTTTGGTGCAAGTATCAATGTATATGTTGATAATGCCCGGAGGAAGGTGGGGGAGTATGATCTGGAAATGTCACGAATACGGAAACGATAATTACCACACTAATTGAAAGTAATAACAAAAAACGCCTTTGGATAAAAGCAGAAAAAGTTTCTGATAAAAGCTGAATCATACATGACATAGTTATTGTTATCGTAAGTAAAAGACTAATAAACAGTATACTATGCGCTTGTTGAGCATTTAACATTTCTGTAATCATTGCTCCCATCATGCTTGCCATTAATCCAGAGAACATTCCTTCTAAAGCAGTATATAGGTGAAAACGTAGACCTACTAAAAAACCGATACAACCACTAATCAAAATTGCTAGCAAAGTAGAATATAGTAATTCTCCTTTAAAAAGAATACCGAAATAAAAACCGATACTTAAACCCGTACTCATACTAAAAGACATAATAAATACCATATACTCCATTAGGGTACCCTTACGTTTAGAAATATATGATGTAATAAAAATCGAGATACAACAAAGTGTTAAGGCGGTTAATGTGTAAGCGAACATTATGATACCTCCCTGTCCTATCATTCATTTCATCATATGTTCATATGGAGAGTACTTATGCTTATTTATATCTGCATATTATCTGCACAATTTCAAATATAAGCATGTGAAAGAAATTGTTTTATAATGAGTTTCTATTGTGAAGCCATAAAGAATAAGCGTATAATATTATAGTTATCCCATTGTGGGGAGTAACCCGCGAATGATAAATAAGATTGTTGTTTTATCATCGCTTCTAAACAGATAGACAATGAAAGTAACACTGGACTACAGATAGGGAGTTATAAAATGAAATTAATTATTGCCGAGAAACCAGATCAAGGTTTGGCTCTTGTTTCACAGTTTAAATATCGCCGGAAAGATGGATATTTAGAAGTAGAAGCGAATGAGTTATTTCCAAATGGAGCGTACTGTACATGGGCAATTGGTCATTTGACGCAGTTATGTAATCCAGAGCATTATCACGCGGAGTGGAAAAAATGGTCACTTAATACGTTACCGATGATTCCAGAGCGTTTTCAATTTGAAGTAACAAAGTCAAAGTATAAGCAATTTAACGTTGTAAAACAGCTGTTACATAACCCTCAGGTAACAGAAATTATTCATGCGGGCGATGCTGGGCGTGAAGGGGAATTAATCGTACGAAACATTATTAATCTTTGTAACGTGCAAAAGCCGATGAAGCGTCTTTGGATTTCATCTTTAACGAAACAAGCTATTTATCAAGGGTTTAAAAATTTACTAGATGAAGCAGATACAATTAATACGTACTATGAGGCGTATACAAGGTCATGTGCGGACTGGGTCGTTGGTATGAATGCATCGCGTGTCTTTAGTATTTTGCTAAAGAAAAAAGGAATGAACGATGTATTTTCCGCTGGTCGAGTACAAACACCGACACTTGCATTAATCGTAAAGCGTGAAAAAGAAATAGAGAACTTTAAGTCTGAGCCGTTTTGGGAAGTGTTCGCAACCTTTAATATAGAAGGAAAGAAGTATGAGGGGAAATGGGAGAAGGATAGTGAATCCCGCTTACAAGACCCTGATATGGCAAATAAAATTGCAGCATTTTGCCAAGGGAAACCGGCCGTAGTAAAAGAAATGAAAACGGAGCGTAAAGAGTTTCAGCCGCCGTTTTTATTTAATTTATCAGCACTGCAAGCGACAGCTAACAAAGCTTTTAAATTTTCACCGAAAAAGACGCTTGATATAACACAAGCACTATATCAAAAAGGGATAGTTTCTTATCCGCGTTCGGATTCTAACTATGTTACACAAGGAGAAGCAGCGACGTTCCCTGATATTTTACAGAAGTTAAGTCAATTTGATGAATATAAAGGTTTATTACCAGCTCCAGTTGAATCGATTATGAATAATAAGCGTTATGTGAATGAAAAAAAAGTTACAGATCACTACGCTATTATTCCGACAGAGCAAGTTACAAATCCAAGTAAACTATCAGGTGATGAAAAGAAAATTTACGATATGATCGTAAGAAGACTGATTGCGGCGCATTATGAAGTAGCAATCTTTGACTACACAACGATTACAACTCTTGTAGACGAACGTGCTGAATTCATTTCAAAAGGAAAACAGCAAATTCAAGAAGGTTGGCGTAAAGTTATTTTCCAAGATGATAAAGATGACGAAACAATTCTTCCAATTGTCGCAGAAGGTGAACAAGGAAAAGTTGTAAAGGTGAAAGTGAAAGAAGGAAAAACACAGCCGCCGAAGCGTTATACAGAAGGACAACTTATTACGTTAATGAAAACGGCCGGTAAGTATTTAGAGAATGAAGAGCTGGAGAAAGTATTAAAGAAAACAGAAGGTTTAGGTACAGAGGCAACGCGTGCAGGTATTATTACGATGCTGAAAGACCGTAAATATATAGATGTGCAGAAGAACCAAGTGTATGCAACCGATAAAGGGAAAGTATTAATTACCGCAATCGGAGACAAAATACTAGCTTCACCAGAAATGACAGCGAAATGGGAGCAGCGCCTTGCGGAAATTGGTGAAGGCACAGCTTCACCAGCTACATTTATGGAACAAACGAAAAAGCTATCAGCTAAAATTATTGAAGATGCGGTAGAAATGTCGGAGAAATGGGATTTCACTGGATTACATGTTGAATCAATTGAACGAAAAGGATCGAAATTTACAACAGGTAAAAAGGTAGGTAGCTGTAAAAAATGTGATGGCGATGTGATTGATAAGTCAACGTTTTACGGTTGTTCTAATTACAACACGACACAATGTGACTTTACCATCTCAAAGAAAATATTAAGCAAAACAATTTCGCAAAAAAATATGACAAAGCTCTTAAAAGGTGAAAAGACAGATTTAATTAAAGGCTTTAAAAAAGGCGAAAAAACATTTGATGCGATGTTAGAGTGGAAAGATAATAAGATTAATTTTGTGTTTGAGAATTAAGTGGTTTTAACAAATAAAAAAATATGATAATTAAACTGTATCCTATAGAATAGACACTTAAAAAAGTCTATTCTATAGGATACTTTTTTGAATAAGTAGTACTAATTATTTTTATTTAAAATAAAATATACAATAAAAAAATCTTTATAATTGATAATTATTTATTGTAAAACAATAAATTTTGTATTAAAATCAATATCATGATAAATCAGTGAGGTGCTTTTTATAGAAAGGTAACAACGCTGTTTTTTATTAGAGGAGGTAAAACTATGAACAATCACAATTTGATTATTGAAAATATGGATAATCCTCATGAGTTGGAGAGAATGTATAGAAAAGACCCGAAAGCTTTTAAAAAGTCATTCTCACAAGCATGGGATAAGAATCCTGATTCTCAGGTGCTAGCTGCTTGGTATGAAAGGTTGCATTTCAAGGAGACGGCAAATAAAGAAAAAATATCACTGTTTCAAAAAGGTTTCTTATTCATGGGCATGTTAGCTATTCTAGCTGGGGTAAGCACTAGAATCATTTTCCACTTTGTTGAGCAGGAAGCAATTGCTCCAATAAACTTGGCTTTTGGTGTAATTCCCTTTATTGCTGCTTATTTTATTTACAATAATACTCCTAAAAAAAGTATTATTTATTTTCTTGCAGCGTTGTTCCTAATTGCCGGGTTGTATCTTAATACGTTGCCATTAAATTATAAAGACAGCAGTATCCTTGCGTATTTACATCTTCCTATATTGTTATGGGTTTTATTGGGACTTGCGTTTACAGGAAATGAATATTCAAAAGGCAGTACAAGGTTAGCTTATATTAAATTTAATTTAGAATATGGTATTCTCTACGCGAGCATGGCAGTGAGCGGAATGATACTAGCAGTATTCACCATGAAGTTATTTAGCTTCGTTGATTTGGATATAGGAGAATTCTATTTTAGTAATGTTGTTTTATTTGGAGCTGCGGCTCTCGCTGTAGTGGCTACATACTTAGTATCAATGAACCTTAAACTTGCTAAAAATATTACACCATATATAGCTAAAATTTTTAGTCCGCTTGTACTGATTACATTGTTGATCTATCTTATAACGGTTATATGGAGTGGGAAAAATCCATTCTTGGACCGCAATTTCCTAATGGCTTTCAACGGAATACTCCTTGGTGTATTGGCTGTTACCATATTTTCTATCGTTGAGAGTGACTCAGACGAGAAAAAGAGCATTTCAGATTATATAAATTTTGCCTTAATTGTTTTGGCACTTATTATAGACACTGTCGCTTTGTCAGCCATCGTATTCAGACTTTCTTCTTACGGGATTACACCTAATAGACTTGCTGTTTTAGGCGTAAACATACTGATTTGGGCAAATCTCATTTGGATTATGTTTTCCTATATGCGTTTTCTACAAAACAAATCAGGACCAACAGCTATCCAAGATGCCGTTACGAAGTATTTGCCAATCTACGGACTTTGGGCAGCTTTCGTTATATTTACTTTTCCTTTAATGTTTAATTAGAAAGACTTTGTTAATATAGCGTGTCTAAAACGTATAAAATCCTTAGAGCCGATAATTATCGTTACTTCTATAATTTCTCGACAATAAAAAAACGTCCTAAAGTAGGACGTTTTTTTATTATGTATATTGCTTTTTTTTCTTAATAAGTAATAACACTTGTGACACACAAGCAAGTACTGGTAGTTCTATTAATGGTCCAATCACTAATGCAAGAGCGATAAGAGGTTCGTCTGGAAAAGCTGTTACAGCAATAGCGAGTGCAACAGGCGAGTTTCTTGCTAATGTTGTTAAGCTTAGACTAACTGTATCTTTATAAGATAAACGCATCATGCGTCCGATAAATTGTCCGAGTACAAAATTAACGATGAAGAACAACAGAACAGGAATGAGTAATAGTAAAACGACATTCATATTTTGTAGTAAATATTTACCTTGTGATGCAAACATCGCTACGATTGCTAAACTTAAAAATACAATTTGCGCAGAGCTGAAAAACGGAATGAGTTTATTCTCGAGTGTTTCAGCTTGTTTCATTTTATACATAATGAATTTTGTAGCGTGTGCAAGTACAAATGGTAAGACGATTACGATAACAATACTTTCTACTAAAATCGAAACCGCTACAGTCTTCATGACACCAGCAAATAAAAATAAATAAATGGGAAGGAGTAGTACTTGCAAAATTAAATTTACAGGCAAAATGGCAGTAGAAAGTGCTACATTTCCTTTTGCTATTTCAGTAAAGATTAAGTACCAGTCTGTACATGGAGTAACCATTAACATAATAAATCCAACCCAAAGTGCTGGATGGTCGGAAAGAAATAGTGCTCCTAATCCCCAAGCGAGTAAAGGTGTCCATACAAAATTAATGGTAAGGGTCGTTCCAGCGAATTTTAAATTACAGAATCCATTTTTTATTTCTTTCAATGGAATGCTGAGGAATAATCCATACAGCATGAAAAATAAGAAGGGGACAATAAATTGCTCTGAATACATATGTATCAAATGAAATTGTCCGAGTACGATGCCGCATGTAACAGCAAAAAGAATAATAAAAGTTTGAATCTTTTCTATAGTGCTCATGAGTAAATCCTTTCTAAATATGAATTGCCCTCTCTACATCCATTATACAAACAATAAAGTTACAATTGGTGTATGAATTGTATTGTGGTCATTATTTTTAATTCGAGATATTATTTTTTATTTACAGTTACTTGACTAAAGTAAGTAATCGTATTACAATCACTTACATAAGGTAATTAAATAACAAAAAGTTTTTTGTGTTTTTACTTAAGGTATCTATTGGAACTTTTTACTAGAATAAGAATTTTTATGATGATGAATAATGAATATGATAAGAAAGTTTAGGTGAAGAAAGTGGGATTATTTAGCTCATTATTTGGTAAAAAAGAAGAAAATATAAAAGTAGAGGGGAATAAAACAATGTCAAAAGTATTATTTGTAAAAGCAAATGATCGTCCAGCGGAGCAAGCAGTTAGTTCAAGAATGTATGAAACATTTGTAAGTGCTTATAAAGAAGCGAACCCAAATACAGAAATTACGGAGTTAGATTTATTCGCATTAGATCTTCCGTATTACGGAAATATAGCTATTTCAGGTGGATATAAACGTAGTCAAGGAATGGAGTTAACAGCAGAAGAAGAGAAGGCTGTAGCTAAGGTAGATCAATATTTAAATCAGTTTTTAGAAGCTGATAAAGTTGTATTTGCGTTCCCACTATGGAACTTCACAGTGCCAGCACCATTAATCACATATATTTCATACTTATCTCAAGCTGGAAAAACATTTAAATATACAGCAAATGGCCCAGTAGGTTTAGCTGGTGATAAGAAAGTCGTTGTATTAGGTGCGCGTGGTTCAGATTATTCTTCAGAACAAATGGCTCCTATGGAAATGGCAGTTAATTATGTAACGAATGTGCTTGGGTTCTGGGGAATTACAAATCCAGAGACTGTTGTAATTGAAGGGCACAATCAATATCCAGATCGTTCACAACAAATTGTTGAAGAAGGTTTAGAGAACGTTAAGAAAGTAGCGGCAAAATTTTAATTGATAGTAAATGTAAAAAACCAACATGGATGACCATGTTGGTTTTTTAGTCTATTTCTATGTTAAAAAATGTATATTTATAAAATAAATGAAAAGTTTGAAAATAGTATTGCAAAATATTATATGACAAACTATAATGAGTTCAAGAATAGTTGATAGTTGAATTAAATATTCAGAAAATTCAATTAGTTAAAAATGGAAAATGAGATAAGGAAATTTGAATGGGGGTTATATTATGGCGAATAAAGTACCGTTTTCGTTCATAGTAGTTATTGGATTAATGTTATTCGCACTATTTTTTGGAGCAGGAAATTTAATATTTCCGGCAATGCTTGGTCAATCGGCAGGAGAGAATGTATGGATTGCTAATGCTGGATTTTTAGTAACTGGAGTTGGTTTACCATTACTAGGTGTACTAGCATTTGGTTTTTCGGGTAAAGATGATTTACAGTCATTAGCGAGTCGTGCTCACCCAGTGTTCGGGATTGTGTTTACAACAATTTTATACTTAGCGATTGGCCCGTTATTTGCAATACCAAGAACAGGAAATGTTTCATATGAAATTGGCCTTAAACCGTTTATGCCAGAAGGATTAGGTTCTACACCTTTAATTCTTTTCACAATTGTATTCTTTAGCATCACTTGTTTTTTTTCGCTAAATCCTGCGAAAATTGTCGATATTGTTGGAAAAATCTTAACGCCAATTAAGTTAACTTTCATTGGTATTTTAGTAATCGTTGCTTTTATACATCCGATTGGAGATATGCAAGCACCAGTGGAAGCTTATACATCACATGCATTCTTTAAAGGGTTCCAAGAAGGATACTTAACAATGGACACGCTTGCATCATTCGTATTTGGAATCATCATCATTAATGCAATTAAAGAAAAAGGTGCGAAAACGAAAACACAGATTATGATCGTTTGTGCAAAAGCGACAATCATTGCAGCATCTATTTTAGCAATTATCTATACAGCTCTTTCTTATATGGGTGCTTCAAGTGTTGCAAAGCTTGGACATTTAGAGAATGGTGGAGAAGTATTAGCGAAAGTTTCTAACTACTATTTTGGATCATATGGCGGAGTATTATTAGGATTAATGATTACAGTAGCGTGTTTAACAACTAGTGTGGGACTTGTATCAGCCTGTTCTTCATTCTTCCATAAGTTATTCCCAAATGTTCCTTACAAAGCGATTGCAATCACGCTATGTGCATTTAGTGCAATTGTTGCAAACGTAGGATTAACACAATTAATCGCAGTTTCTGTTCCAGTACTAACAGCAATTTATCCACTAGCAATCGTATTGATTTTCTTAACATTCTTCCATTCATTATTCAAAGGAAGAGCTGAAGTTTATCAAGTGAGCTTAATCGTAACATTTATCATCAGCTTATTCGATGGATTAAGTGCAGCTGGAGTTAACATTGAAGTAGTAAGCCGAGTGTTCACTAAATTCCTTCCGATGCAAGAAGTAGGATTAGGATGGATCTTCCCAGCAATTATCGGTGGATTTATCGGGTATGGCATTAGTGTTTTAAAAGCAAAAAATCAAGTTCAGCCAGCTAGTGCAAATAAGAAAATAGGTTAAATAAAAAAGTTATAGAACTTGTTTCTATAACTTTTTTTGTTACTATTAATAATGAAAGAAAATAAAGTAGTAGGGGAAATAAAATGAAAAAAACAATTGATCATATGGGCATCGCAGTTCGAGATATAGATAGTACGATACGTTTTTATGAAAAGGTGTTGTTAGGAACTTTAATAGATCGTTACGTAAGTGAAGCTCCTGGTGTGGAAAGCGAAGTAGCCATTATTGAAGTGAATGGAGATAGAATTGAATTACTTGCACCTACGAATAATACGACATCTCCAATAGCACGCTTTATTAAACAAAAAGGTAAAGGTGTTCATCACGTTGCGTATCGTGTCGATGACTTAGATGTAGCTTTAGAAGAGTTAAAAGAACAAGGTATTCGAACGTTAGAGCATACACTTCGGATTAATAAGCACGGTAGAAGATTAATATATCTTAACCCAGCAGATACAGAGGGAACAATCATTGAGTATTGTGATTATCCGGAAGAGAAGTAAAGAAATTTTATGATGGAAGAAGGGTATTGCGTAATAACGTAATACCTTTTTTATTTATGTATTTCACACTTTTTTCACAAATGATTCACGATAACTTTTCTTCTTCAGGAACTTACATAAATATATTTTATGATATAATAACAATCGACTTTAAAAATGTAAGTTGCATCTGTGAAGCTAGTTACTATTATATTAGAAGTTTAGAGGTGAAAGAGAAATAAAGAGTTCTACTGTATAGAAGTTTATATTTAATCAGGTTAATATTTCTCCAAGTAATCGACTTGGGAAGTAGATGTAATGAAAATAGAGCGATGAGGAAGAAAGAAGTGAAATGAGTGTGAAAGTAATGAGAAGGTTAGGGGCATGGCTATTAATTGCATGTGTACTTATCATATTGATACCAAAAAGTGCATCTGCTCATGCGTACATTGTGAAATCAAACCCTGCTGAAAATGAAACGTTGAAGAAAGCACCATCTGTAGTGAAAATTGAATTTGATGAGGATATACAAGTTTCGCATTTTAATACATTGTTTGTAAGAGATACCTCAGGTATAAGAGTAGATTTAAAAGATGCTCATATCGATAAGAAAAACAAAAAAATATTAGAAGTAGGCTTAAAAGAAAACTTGAAAAACGGACTCTACTCTATTCAGTGGAAAGTGATTTCTGCTGACGGGCATCCTATTCAAGGAGTGATTCCGTTCCGAATTGGGTCAGCAGAAGCGGGAGCAGACGATATACAAGTAGAAGAGATGGGGTATGTCCCGCAAATAGATATGATTATGGAACGTGGAGTTTTATATACAAGTTTCTCACTATTTATAGGAGTGCTATTTTTTAATCTTATTATGTATAAAGGGAATGCAACCTCGGTTCGATCAAGGAGTAACAACATAATATGGATCTCATTATTGGGTATATTGATTAGCTTATTATTCAATCTACCATTGCAAGCGAAAATAAATGCTGATGTTTCATGGTTAGAAGCATTCGATCCGTTACTATTAAAAGAAACATTACAGCTTTCTGTTTTTGGATATGTATGGATTACTCAAATGGTTCTTATTAGTTCGCTTATAATTGTTACGTATTTTGCGATGAAGTGTGAGAGGCTGTCGTCGTTTAAAGTATGGTGCATCCCAATAGTATTGTTTATTGGGATACTTGTTATGAAAGCCTTTAATAGTCACGCGTTTGGTTTAAAGTTTAAAGAGATTGCGGTCGTTATGGACTTTCTACATTTATTTGCAGCTTCGTTATGGATTGGTGGTCTATCATCTATTGTTCTTCTTTTACGTAAAGAGGATGATAAGTGGAGTATGTATTGGGATATGATTAAGCGCTTTTCACCGTGGGCAACAGGTGCTGTCATCGTAATTTTAATAACAGGTCTTTTTAACAGTACATTCTTTATACCAACAATACACTCGTTATTTGATACGAAGTATGGATTAGCTTTATTAGCAAAGATACTTTTATTCATTTTCATGGGGATATTGGGAATTGTTCATTA